>JAVTVY010047015.1:0-233634 GCA_036873755.1 Hanleya hanleyi | reverse complement strand
TAGCTCTGGTGTAGCCTTGTTCCATACTACGTGAGAACAAGGCCCCGGCTGTAAACCAGTCACCAGATCGAGTTGTTGGGAAATTGCCGTACGGGCAATATTTGCCGAACCAATTGACCATAACCAATAAAATAATTCGATTCTATGTCCACTTACCTTTCATAAATATCCTTGTTTATGAATGACCGTCCGTTTTTAGCTTGGCAAGAGATCGAAACTCGGACGAGGGGGGTTAAACTGTCCATGTAAAACTTATCGATGTAAAGATGGCGGAGATGTGGACAGTTTTACCCCCCTCGTCCGAGTTTCGATCTCTTGCCAAGCTAAAAACGGGCGGTCACTCATAAACAAGGATTTTTATGAAAGGTAAGTGGACATAGAATCGAATTATTTTATTGGTTATGGTCAATTGGGTCGGCAAATATTGCCCGTACGGCAATTTCCCAACAACTCGATCTGGTGACTGGTTTTTACAGCCGTAGCGTTGTTCGCACGTAGGATGGAACAAGGCTACACCGGAGCTACCCCAGACTTGGCTATTATATGCATTTTCTCGTGATTCTTACATGGAGTATGAACCGTGGAGGGGGTGATGAGTTGAGACGGTAGTCCTATATATCTACCATTTAGTACAAATTTCAAAATAGCGTGACAGAGAGACAGAGGGAATGAGACAGAGAGCTTCATAATTAAATTCATATGAAATTATTTTTGAGAGAGAAAGAATAAATTGGTCGTCAGCGGGGTTGGAACCCACGACTCTGGCTCAACGCGCCGATGCCCTACCGACTGGGCTGTGACGGCCAACGGTATTACATCCGTGGATTGTCCCTGTGGTGACCAACCTTCTCCCTCAGTGTTGCATTTGCGCGCAACTGACTTTATAATGAAGAAATGATATTTGGTATGACGTAAAGCCCGCCACTGAGCATATATACATATGAAATGATTTTTGAGAGAGAAAGAATAAATTGGTCGTCAGCGGGATACGAACTCAATACGGCACAATAATTAAATTCAATGTCACGTTCAGCAATATTTCAGGTCAACAGCATCGAGCAATATTAAAATCTATCTAAGGGCGGTAACAACATCAAAAGTCTAGCAATGAAAGATTAAGAACAGGTATTTACATTAAATTTAAAAAAAATGTTCTAAACTGGCTGCTTGATAAGAAGCAGTTCTTACAATCGCAAAATCGATACAAATAATTAAAGTATGCTTGACTGTGAGTCTCTCATGGCATGGAATACTCATCGGAACCTCTTCATCTATTGGTAAATATTCATGAGTCAGTCGTGATTGACCGATTCTACAACATCCAATTATAATTCGACCAAAACGTCCCAAACTGCTCGGACGAGTATAACCTATAGTTAGTTTAAACTCCCCCGAACTTATCGTCTTGGAATGCATTAGTCTTTATGTATTATAAACGTAAGTAATGGCCCTGGTGTCAACAACGCAAGGTAGCCAGCAAAACCCAATATCAAACCATTTCATCGCCCTGAAATTATATTTCCAGAATGTCTAAAATCGCTTGAAGGCATGATAAAGAGAGTTTACCGAACTCTTGTTCGGTAAACGATATGACACAATCGAAATGATCAAAGATAGACTAAGGACACATCCCCAAACTGATTTCGTTGTAATCAAAACCAGCATATCTAATACGAATCCCAATAATCTTCTCAATGTGTTCTGACCCCGTCTAGGTGTCCATTTAACCCTATCTGGCCTGTGCGATTTGGGGTGTACCGCAGCCTGGGCGGGGTGGGGGGGGGGGGGCGGAAAGTAGCCCCGTATATATTTTCGCTATCGCTAAGGCTAGAGGGCTGAAACTTACCACACTATATCTCTGGGTCAAGCTCCACAACAAAATGTAAAAAAAAATGTAAAAATCCAAGATGGTCGCCATGATGACGTCACTGTGACGTCATTTTCAAAAAGAGCATTTTTGGACGATTTTTCGGTCAAAATCTTCTAAAATTTTTTTTTTTTCTTCGCAAAAACTGCATGATAAATTAGTAAATAATAAATCTGATATGAAATAAATAAATTTTATTCACTTTTCCGTACAGAAAAGCAAAAATTTTCAAGAAATATGACGAAAACATCACTTTTTCTGGTACCCCACATGGCCGCCATTTTGAATTTGCCCATGATCCTCTGTTCGGGTGGTCATGCAAATAGGCTCAATATGATAATCTAAAGGGTCACGGAGTTTCAGCTCTCAATTTTTTGTCGTTCCGAAGATACGAGCACACAACCAACAGGCCAGGTAGGGTTAACACATTAGCTAAGGTAGTAATTTGATACTAATCAGAGGAGTTTATAAAATATTACCCCGTGTGACACCCTGATCTTGATAATCAGAGTAGTGGATGAGATACTACCCTGTGTGACGCCCTGATCTTGACAATCGGAGGAGTGGATAAAATACTATATTGTGGGACACTCTGATCTTGATAGTCACAGTAGTGGATGAAATACCGTACTGTGGGACACCGTGATCTTTATGATCAGGATAGTGGATACAATTCTACCCTGTGTGACGCCCCGATCTTGATAATCGGAGGAGTGGATAAAATACTATAATGTGAGACACCCTGATCTTGATAATCACAGTAGTGGATGAAATACTGTACTGTGGGAGACCCTGATCTTGATAATCAGAGTAGTGGATGAAACACTACCCCGTCAGACACCCTGATCTTGATCATCGAATTAGTGGATGAAATACCACCATGTGGGACACCCTGATCTGGATCAAAATGAGCAGACAGGAATCTGCAGGCGTTTATTGTTTAAAAACTGGGTTGTTAAGAGGCTAGGAGTTATAAGCGTCTAGTCCGTCATTCATTATTCAACCAGTCGTCAATTAAAAATTATCAGCGTCCATACTCCAAAGACCTATTCCATATGCCATATAACAGGATGAGCACCAAATACAAAAAGACAATCGTAGTGTACATTAACATAGGCCAGTTTTCTGCAAGAGAGAAGCGGTCAACAATTTTCAATGATGCCGGCAAGACTTCATTATGTTCCATTGTTTTACAAACACAGCTAGTTAAGGAAATTGGACTGTAGTTACCTGGATCTGTGTATCGACGTGCAGATTTGAGGATTGGTATTGCAAATACAATATATCATGACGTCGGAAAATTCTTTGACATTCAAATTTTATACACTACGGATAGCCACTGTTGCCACATGAACATATATTACGAGTGCAATATTCCTGCCCACATAATGGAATTCAACATACATGAAGGGCAAGGTAAGTAGACAAGATAAAACACACATTTTTTTTCTCGCTTTCTGACCGCACACAGCTTTGGTAATTACGTGTTGAAGCAATAAGGTTATCTATGCGCTGCATTATTTCCGGTTGTAATACCGTCTCTTTCTCATCGAATTTGACAATAACTTGTATACTTTTGACAGTTGTTCAAATATTTTTCTTTCGAAGATATCCTTTGCCAAGCTTCATCCCATAAAAAAGGAACCATATGGAAGGCTTCTGCTCGGTAGGTGTAAAGCTTAGAAAGTTGATATGACAGACAATAAATTTTCAGGTACACATTCAGATGAACTCACAGGATATGAAGTTTTTCATGCACGTTTAACAAAGGAGAGAACATGTCGCATTTTATGGTAGTCCACCGTTTTCTGCAGCAGAAAACTCTTTCATGACGCCTTATTCGGTTTCTCGATCTGTATTGTTTACTGTATTGGGACACGTATTCTGATATTATATCTGACTTAACCGTGATTGCCACTGACATACATGTAGCTTGCTACAGAACCACGTGCGGGAACGCAGCATTCTGTAAAGCATATTTATAAGTTGTCACACTCTGCCAGGTTGTCGCACTCTGAATGTTGCTGTTGTTGGGAACACTTTTGACATAACCTGAAACTGTGGTTTTGGGGGGAACTAAATGGCATAAAACAACTACTGGGGTGTTGGGGTTGGATTTAAATTTATTAACATAATATATATGCGGTCTGTTGTAAATAAGTGCAGTTGATAATATTTTCATCACGTTTGCCTGCTCCCGATAAAGAAAGTGGGCATGTTGTTTGTATTTACAAAATGCGACCTTGGTGCATGACCTTGTACACCACCAGCTCCTGTATGCTTCTTGAAGCTGTTTAGTGTAATTTAGAGATTTACTGAAGTTCATTATATTGTTATAATGCTCGATTCGATGAAGCCCATATGTGCCGATATGGCTGTTTTTATTAGGGACTATTTCTTGATAGATCGGTACGCATTTCGTCTGCTATCTGATTCATATAGTCAAATCCACATCAAATTTTGCTGATTTCCCTTACCAAAATAAAATGTATGGATAATGTATGGCAAATGTATGGCTGGTGTATGGGATGTATGGGAACTGTATGGAAGATGTATGGGCAATGGTGAAATGGTAATGTCAAATGTCTGGTAAATGTATGGGAAAAACATAGGATTTTCAGAGCTGTATGGCAAATGTATGAGAAATGTATGGAAAATGTATGGAACTCTCAAAATTTAAAGTACAATGTATGGAAAATGTATGGCGTGTACTGAAAATACCAAGTCCTCCTGTATGGAAAATGTATGCATAAAAGTACAAAAATAAAATTTGTATATGTCATTGTATGATAAATGTATGGGTTCCTTGAACGTGATAAAACAGTAGTCAAACTCGATGTATGGCATATGTATGGAAACGCTAAAAAGATGAAAATATTAAAGATTAATGTATGGAAGCTACCTGGGTCTTTTTGAAGACATGATAATCAATGATTTATTTGGCTGCACAATACAGGATTTATTTTACATCAACAGAGTCAATGTATGTAAAATGCATGGCAAGTTTTCTTTAGATAAAATCGATTAAGAAAATATATGGAACGTGTATGGGCCTTCTTGAAGGTAAGAAAAATGAGAAAGTATTGATATGGGACATTCTTTGCATTCTCGAAGTCATTTGATGGGAAATGCATGGCGAGATTTCCTATGAAAATAAAACAGACTGAATGTATGAAATATGTATGGGTTTCTTGTGCCTTGTGGTGAACGCCACGAGTTGAAGTTACAAGCCATTCTCTTAGACACAACGGAAGTAACAGCGGCTCTAAACAAAGGATCAGCTGTTCTATCAATTACAGTGCCGTGATCGCCACCCGCGCAACTGGGGGACTCTTAACCTCGGCCTCAATGGAGCGTAACAGGTTTTTCCTAAAAATCTTCTCTCATACTTGAGATAAATTTCTACAACTTGGCGAAGTAAAAGATACTACATCCGTTCAAATTATGTGTTAAAATCAGAGCTGAACTAGCCTTTTTCGAAGTTTTTTCCTTTTACTTCTGTGTTAAAATTAGGCTTTTCAGAGGGAGGAAAATCCCCCAGTGACGTCGTTGTATCATAGAGAATTGCTGAACGAAAAGTCTGGTTCCCGGTCCACAATTCCCAGATAGAAATGAAGGGAACCAGTCTGAAAACAAGTTCAGCAAGAAAGTGTGCTCTCACGTTGTACTATCGCTATAAGCCACATTCTGTTATAATGAACAATGAATATAGGCAAAAAATGCAACCCATTCATAACACTTTCAATAAAGTCTCCCCAAGAACTATTTTAACCGAAGCACGCAGTATGGATTGATTCCAGAGATTTTGATAGTGAGCATTTACGCGGTAAATTTCCAAAATAACAACAACAACATAATTTCAACAACAGTCGTGGCGATGTTACTCTATCTTCACAAGTCCAGGTAAATCCTAATCCTCGCAGAGGGTTTAATTGTTGGTGATTCGAAAGAGTTTTTGAGTTGTTGCCTCTATTATACAATCTCATACATTTCATCCCCTGCACTTGTTTTGAATTAGCATGTCAGTATCTCAACTCAAGCCTACGGTTTGACTTCCGATGACGTTTTCAGTCCAACATCAAAGTAGTTTGGCCAGTAATGGAATTCGAACATGTCACATCTCATAACTCGCAGCGGATTGGTGTAATGAGCTAGCTTAGCGCGTTCACCGATGGGTTTGATTTAGAGGAAACCCCTTCATCTATTTATATCCAGAACTGCTGTGAGTATAAGCTTACTAACCAAGCCAGAGTATCGATCTTAACAGATCGATTGATACACTGGCTTGCGAGGATGCTCTACTCCAGAGCGAGATCGGTCTTTGTTTCTGGAATTCAGAGCGTCATAATAAATAAGCATATGAAAAAGTGAAAGCTACGACAACCCATATTTTCCTTCATACCAGGCCGTACATAACACATTAGTATTTTATGGAAATTCTGCCTCTTTTACCATACATTGCAGACATCTTACGCCCACTGTACTGGTGTGCTGGTGCAAACAGACTCAGGCCAATCCAGGTTTGATTTAACTGGGTTATTGCAGATATGGACAACTATTAAGTGGACCTATATAATATCTGACATTGTCAATCAGTCACAACACCAGAATTGTGTCAATGTTGACTGTGATTTTGGTTAATGCACCTCATTCCCAGTCCATTCCATGACCAAATTCAACTTTTTAATTAACCTATAGTGTTCGTCTGATGCGAGCAATCATCAAGGTAAGTTTGAAATGTTGATTTCCCACTCACTCCTGTCATGCCTTTAACAGCATGCAGAAGTCTAACATTCCCTATATACCGACAGCTAGACACATGTACCATACTGATGTACCAGGCCCTGCGGCTGTATTAAAAATTATTAAACCTGTATCCTGCAGTTGGACGGTGTGACATTATTGAGCAATGTTCAGTTATGGATCTGGAGGAGGGGGGGGGCGAGAGATCTGGGTTACAGCTGAACCACTGGTAATTATAATGTGTCTCTGTATCTGGAACCGGTATAACAAAAACAACTGATTTTCCTCATCTAGACTAATTAAAGCACAGTAATTTGGACAGTTTGAATTCACTGAGATTATCATATCCATGTATGGTAGGCATACAGTCTTAGTCCAACGTTCTTCAGAATGCTAGTTCAACACATGATGGATAATCTGGACAGATTATGTGGTTGGGGTCACCATGGTGCAGAGAGATGGACATGCCTACCTCATTCCAGTTAAAAATGTTCTCAAAATTATTTGGCCATTCTAAAGCACTTCAATTTGAATCTGAGAAAAATCATATTTGCTTTTCCCATAGAATACTCCGTCGTGCCTGGTCACATTGCCATGATTGCTTTGCACCGGCTCATCTCACATTAACGTGTGTGGGATGAATTATTCCAGCACGTTATCCCGCATAAGTTTTACAGAATATTAATTATATTGAAAAATGAGTGTGCGTGCAACGCAGGTGACCAATCACGACGCCAGCCCTTTATTACTATTTACCAACTCTTGCCTTCAACATAGTGGGGCTTCAGATCGAACTATGTGTACATGTAGGAAATCACCGTGGCCTGATTTGGCATAGAATAAAACAAAAATCCAATGGCATGAATGGTATTGCCTTACCTTTTACGAGATAGGTTATTTATTTGTTTACTTGATTTTGAAACTGGCTCGAAAACTCGCCAACTTCCATCTCTTAATCATGGATCAGGATGGCAAACTAGAAGTTGCGTTGTTTGTCGATATAACTAAGTGGCCCCGTGGGGCTTCCGGGGATTGACCTGGGATGTCGTTGTGTACACCGCAGGTCATGGTAAGAATAAGCCTCAGCCCCTCAGAGAACTTATCGTAAGATGCAACTGAGGCACCTGTGGGGTTCCCCGGTGTGAAAAATAATAGCACCCCGCCCGTGTGGTTCCTGGGTGTGAAAAGGAATAGGACCAAACGTCGTGATATGACTGAAATATAGTTGAAAGCGATGTTAAATCATATTCACTCACTCACTATAACTACATGTATTTCACGCTTCTTAGCCTTGCCATCAGTTCTCATCAGTTCTTAGTGGTAGTTATCGCAGCAGTCCTTCAGCTTCCATGTATATATCACTTTACAGAAGAATATGCTAAATTGGCAAACACCATCTTCACACACCAAGTCGAACACTTCACATACTCGCCTTGACAGTTAGTGGGCTATTACAGTTTCTCTTCAGAATAAGATTTTGGTGATGTCATAGCTGTATTTATATTTTGCTGTCCATTTTCGGAGACTCGAACAAAAATTATTGACCGTGTGTGACATATTCAAAATTCAAATTTGATTGAATTTTCCAGTTTTAAAAGTGATGCAACCAACCACTGCACAGCAGGTCATATGTGGAGTTCATAGAAAAGCCTGGCTGCCTGGTGGTGTTGGCTATGACAAAACCTGCCTTTCTGTTTTGAAGAATTTCTGGTTTGAAGAATTTATCCATTCAGTAGGTCAAGGGAAATGTTAGTCAAGTATTTACCTTGGTAAGTGAAGATGGCAAAATGCAGAAATTTGGCTAACTTGCATGACTTGGCTGATATGGCCAGTAAATGCTGATTTTTGTACTGCAGTTTGATTTTTGAAGCAAGTTATTCATCTGACAGCTTAGTGTCATACATTATGATTATTCTGAATAGAGGGAACACCCAATAAGAGGGAAGACCTCAATGTCTATGACATTGATACAGACTGTAAGCTTACTTATATAATATTGGGTGAACTGTGGGCAACAGGAATGTGATATGTTATAAGCAAAACGGGGAAAATACTGGGTGAATTTACTGGCATTTATATACCATTTCCACAGATCGGATAATCAAGCCTGAAAATAAGCACCTGATAGGTGCCTGATTAATAGGTTTAATAAACCTCTCTGCAAATCAGAATGAGATAGCCCCTCTTCATATACAGATATGTGTTCAAAGGTCATGATATGTACTACATCCTGTGACGGGGGTGATGTCCTGTGCTTTATATTCAGGCTTGATAATACATTGTATCTTGAAGTGTAAAAGGGGAAACAATGGTGTGTTGGGGAAAAATAGGAAAAATACTCATTTTACTCATTGATACATGTATATTAAAGACACAGTACAGAAAGGATAATAGGAATCTTGGGTGAATAGACATTGCATACACTTGGAGATACCAGGGTACATTGGATAGGTGATTATGGGAAATAGAGAAAAGACTGGGAGACTTGGCAGCATGACGTTTCACTTGGGGTGACGATGGATACATATGCAATGATATATCATGGAGAACTTAGATATTTATTGCCAGTGTTTATGGGTCATTGATGCAAGGGAACATGTGTAGGGTTGTATAATGGGAGAACAGTTTGCATGACATACTCTGACCAGTACTAGTGTTCATCGTACACAATGGAGTGCCCAGTTTAAACGAAACCAACCCACAACTAGTATGCTCTTCGCTTCAAACTAATCCGTGAGATTCGCCATTTGAGCTAATACACTGGCCATTTTGGCCAAGGCAGCATACAGAGGTTCATTATGTACATGATGTCGACTGTGTACTTGGCTCACAAAGAGTCAATGATGCTGTTAATAATTTGCTATGTTTATGAAAATTATATTATAACCTGATTTGAGGCATGCTTAAGGTCCTATTATCTGCAGTGTAAGCTTAATCAATTTGGATGCCCTATTTCACTACCCATGTCCAGTTGTTGCATCCCAATACAATATGACAGATAATAAAATGTAATCAACTATTAGTGAATCCTAATCATGCTAGTACACTGTATTTTGTATAATTTCAATCAGCACTGGAGTAAATTTCAACCAGAAACCAAGACCAGGCTGTGTGAAACTGGAAGAGAGAGAACAATTCAGGGTGAAACATAATAAATTTGTGATCATGGTATTCAGCTTATTTAGCTAACGCCAAAGAAAGAAAATCTTTTGTTTCAACTCTTAAGTGGTGCAATGATGATGACCTTTCCATTTGTTAAATCATAGTATTTGTAATACCTAGAATCTCGACGAATACTTTTGAACAGCTAATGACAACTACAAAATTGATATCATTTGTTTTCATCAAGGGAGACAATGCTGATATTTATTGCTCAAATCTACACCTGCTGTTGCTTATGGCCTTATCTCCCTCAGGAGTATCCTTTGCAAATAATTAAACGGAAAGTTGTCTCCCTTAGGGAGCTCAGCCAGCTCAGCTAGGTTACTTAAGCCCCTGCTCTCTCCTGAATTTCTCTCTTTCTCTATTGCACCTACTCGCAAGTGGTTTGCTGTCAAGGAGTTCCTATAGTGTGCTAGTTTGGTTTGACCTACGGTTGTATTTTTCTAAGCTAGTATTTTCTTGTTGTATTATTCAGATATTATGTCTAAGATATCTGTCCCTGTAAATTCTAATTCATGCCGTTCGTGTCGGCAGTTTTGGTCTAGTTTGGATGCTCACACTGTCTGTTTCTCATGCAAAGGTCACCTTTGTTACCGTCAGTCCACGTGTTTAGAGTGTCTAAGTTGGGATGATACCGCCTGGAGGAATTATGCCCAGGCTAGACGAGCGTATTTATTACGGGCTACGGAAGACCCTGCTTTATCTGCGGATGAAAGACGCCAAAATGAAATTGCTCTTGTCGGAGATTTCAAATTTAACGAAGATCCTTCTGGTTCTCGTTTGGATTTATCGCATAGACTTAGTCCTGCCATGTCAACATCGTCGTCTATTAGAATCCCCCTCAGTGGGACTGTTGTACGAGAAGATAGCGATAAAATTCCAGACAGTTTAGTTCCTGTTGGTAAAGTCTTGTCTGGTGTGTCTGTGCACAAACCTGTTTCTTTGTTCGAGACAACAAAGGATTCTGTCCCCAAGTCGGGTCTGCTTGGCCGTTCTTTTGTTGTCGACGAACAAAAATTTCAGCTCCACGGATCGGCCTGCAGTCCAGATCTTTGGGAAAAGAAATGCTTCAACGTATTAAGTCTTCACAGGATTACAAGTCTTCTGCAGGGAAGTATTCTTGCTGATTTAAACGATAACATATCATTTCATTTTCGTTGTTGTTGTTGTTGTTGTTGTTGTGTTTCGGGACCTTTCAGATTTTGGTAGTTTACATCTATGCATACAGTTCATTGTGCCTACCAAAATTTACTCTCTTGTTAAATCAAGGGTTATCTGTTTATTTGATATCATGTGATCAAGAGAGAGAACTTGTAGAGGTTTTTTCTCTGCCTTTTACTTACGTTGTTGTTGTTGTGTTTGTCTTCGTCGCCACAAGTCAAAGCTATACACTACGTCTTTGTTACATTTTAATGTGCCTACCAAATTACTCTCTTTGTGTAATCAAGGGTTATCACTTTATTCGTGATATGTTTTGATCAAGAAAAGAGATCACGAGATTGTTTATTAAGAAATTGTGCTATACTTTGGAACACTTTTTCTGCTAGTAAATATTGCATTGTTAAATAGTTGTAATATTTATTTTTCACAACCAAAATTTTCCCGTCGGAATACTGAATTAGACTTACAATTCAAATTGTGTTGAGCTTTAATTTTATTTCCTCTTACTGAGAAATTATTATTAGCTTGAGTGTGAGTTTTATTTCTCCGGGAAGACATTAGAAATGTTTCTCGTTCGACGACATGTAGGGTGTTTATTGATCTTTCCCTGGTCTGATGGCCGGGCAAAGATCAAGCCTGGTGTTACTCAATCATCTGCTTGGGACAGCACAAGACTGTCTCCTGTGGGCGGTCTACTTCTACTTCGTAAGCTACTTTCGTCCGAGAACGATTACCGGTTACAGCCTAGTAAGAGAAACGACAAACAGCTCCTAAGCAACGTTCTTTGCCGTTTTTCTTCTACGACTGCTTCGTCCAAAACATCGTTTGGACTACAGCATTTGTTTGATCTTAATTTTTATGCTGTATGATAATTTCATCTATTTCATTTGAGGACTTATGTGAAGTTTAGACCTCAAATTGGAGGGTGAGTCAAGATTGAACATTGTTCTTTTCATGGGTTTTTATTGGAAATCACCGGTTGTCTTCTTTAGAAGCTTTTGATTGGTCAATTCAAATTGTGAAATTTAATGACCTTAGTTTATCTGCCGGCGAGAGACATCAAAATGTAATTGCTCTCATCGGGGAATTTTAAATTTATTGAAGATCTTCTTAGTTTACGTTTTGGAAGTATCTTTGTGTTGACGTCGGGGATGATGCTACCGGGCGGAGTTACGCCCAGGATTAACGTTTTTCAACGTGTACATCATCTCCTCTGCATTTTAACTCTCGGCTTTCTTCTTCAGCTGTTTTGCCCATAACAGCTTCGCGAACTACGGCTGTTCGTTCGGACTCCTCTGTGACTTTTCGAGTTTCGGATTTACAGTTTTTTGGATTCAACTTCAGTTCTTTTTCCTTCTATGTCGTTCTTGTACGCCATAACGTCGTTCCTGTTCACCTAAATGACGTTTTTCGTACATCACAACGCCGTTCTCATTCTCCGCAACGCCATTCTCGTTCGCATTGCGTCGTTCTGTTACACCTCAACGACGTTCCAATTCGCCGTCTCGTCGTTTCTCATACACCTGTACGTCGTACTTCTTCGCCTGTTCGACGTTCACATACGCCTCAACATCGTTCCCTTACGTTAGCACGTCGGTCATTATGTCTGTTCGTCGTTTCTCGTACACCTCAACGCCGTTTTCCCGTACGCCGGCACGTCGTTCTCGTACATCTGTTCAACGTTCCCGTACGCCACAACGCCGTTCGCCTCGTCGTTCTTTTATACCTCCTTATCAGGGTCGTCAAGTTCGACATTCCTGGTCTCCATTTCTAGATCTTTCTCTTGATCGTCATCGAGGCTCCGACGTTTGTTCGCCTGCACGTTCGGCGTTTCCTACGATTCACCATCGACGGTCGTCGGTTTGAGTGGCAAGTCCTCCCGTTCGGAGTCAACATCGCCCCTTGTATCACTTCTCTAGTCTTGGCGTTTTTCTCCATCTCGGGGCTTTCACATCGAGGTTTACTTAGGTTCGTCGTTACTTTGGGGCAGTTTTTCGACACTCTCCATCAAGTGCTTCGTCCCCCGATAGACCGTTGGACCAGTATTTAGACGTTGGCACTATAGTTGTTTTGTCATCAACTCATAGGGCTATTCATTTCTACGCAGGACCTTACTCATTACGGACGTCTCCTAGTTCGGCCACTGCAGTACCATCTGTCTTATCTTCAGACGTCATCCCTCAATCCATTAGTGCCGGTATTGACGTCTCTACATCCACTTCTGATTTGGTGGCAGTCCCGCCACAACGTCATGCGGGGAGTTCCCTTCCGATTTCCATCTCCGGATCACCATCTCTACACCGATGCTTCCGAGACCGGTTGGGGAGCCCATCTGGACGGACTGGAGGTGTCCGGCAGATGGTCTAGGTTGGATGCCAGACTTCACATCAACCTTCTGGAGATGAAGGCAGTCATCCTAGCAGTTCAGCATTGGAGTTGGCGTCTCGTGAATTCGTCCCTTCTCTTCGCTACGGACAACTCTACTGTCAGTGCTCACATCAATAAGATGGGTACCACCCGATCTTTCTCAACGTTTCGTCTGGTGTGGGATCTTTACGACTGGGCTCTCATTCATCACTGTCATCTCAATGCTCGCCATGTCCCGGGTCGGCTCAATGTCTTAGCGGACCGCCTTTCTCGTCCCGACACCGTGCTTCAGACCGAATGGCAACTTCATCTGGAGGTCTTCCGCCAGATCTGCAGCATCTGGGAGACCCCCTTGATCGACCTGTTTGCGACGAGGAACAATGCGCAGCTCGCCCTCTTCGTCAGTCCGATTCTGGACCCTCAAGCTTTCGCCATCGACGCCCTTTCAATCAACTGGGACAACTTCCTGGCTTATGCCTACCCGCCCATGGCCCTGATTCAGGAAGTTCTTCAAAAGATTACTCAGCACGACTGCGTCATTCTGCTCGTGGTTCCGTGGTGGCCTCGTCGTCAGTGGTTTCCGGTACTGGTTCCGCTTCTCACCGCTCCGCCACGTCGTCTTCCAGTTTGGCCCAGCCTGTTGCGTCAACCTCACGGGATAATACATCACAACCCGCGGTGGCTCAACTTACACGTCTGCAGACTATCCAGAGTGCACTTACAGTCCAAGGATTTTCAGCAGAAGTTGCACAGACGATGGTTTCAGCCAATCGATCTTCCACATCGCAGCTCTATCAATCGAAATGGGCCTATTTCGTCTCCTGGTGCCGAGAACGTGATTCCGATCCCGACTCTGCCTCTCTTTCCTTAGTAGCTGACTTCCTCCTTCACCTACATCGTGATAAGAAGTTTCAAATCAGCACCATTGAGGGGTACCGGTCTGCTTTGGCTAGGGTTTTACATCTTTCGACCGGCATCGACATTAGTCTGAACGACAATATCTCTGCTCTCCTACGTGCTTTCGCCTTACAGTCTCGCCGTACTCGCCAGCTGTTACCGGAGTGGGATATTGGTGTGGTTCTTAGTGCCCTGCTTCGTCCGCCCTTCGAACCTTTACAGTCCGCCTCAATTTAAGCTGTTTCCTACAAGACTGCTTTCCTGGCGGCTTTCACTTTGGCGTCTTAGAGTTTTCCGAGCTTCACGCTCTGGAAAGGTCGTCTTTGACCTGGACGGCAAATTGGTCTCGCATTTCCTTTCGTCCCGTCCCTGAGTTCATCGCCAAGAATGAGGCTGTGCGCCAAGGTCCTTGTGCTCAACGTTTGTACTCCATCCCTGCTTTATCAGACTTTGTTCGTGACCTTGAGGACGACATCCTGTTATGCCCCGTACGAACCATACGTCACTATCTCACTCGTACCGACCCTGGTCGGGGTTCTCGTCGTCTGTTATTCCTGTCTCTTCAGCCAACAGCAGTGCGTGACATCACCAAGAATACTATTGCTTCTTGGTTGAAGAAGACCATTAAGTGGACATATCAACTTGCCATTGACGCTCCCCCACTTCTGGCCTCTGTTTCTTCCCATGACATTCGTGACATCGCTACATCATGGCCTTTATGGAAGAACCTATCCCTTCATGATATTGTCCAGTCCTGTGCATGGAGTGCCAATTCAACTTTTACCGATTTCTATCTGAGCGATATGTCAGTACAATCAGATAGAGTGACCACGCTTGGACCGCTGGTGGCTGCCCAACACGTGGTCCAGTAACTTCCAAAAAAGACGGGGGGGGGGGGTATTTTTGTACACTGGTACATAAAAATTAATCTGAGGAAAGATTAATTCCATTGTCAACAATTCGGATAAAATGAATCGCCCGTATACCAGAAACAATTAGTATATCTTTCTGTATTTTCAAGGAGCTTATTCTATATTTCGTATAATTCACAGTGACCGAATGTGACAACAGCTCTCCATTTGTAAATGTTGGTGACCCATATTTATGTGGATCGGTAATTATAATTACGAGCTTTCATTGAACCCACCCACTTCCCTCAGGGGCATGTCCCCACCCTAGGGGATCTGAACCGACCCTCATACGCCACGGATTAAGAAGTGAAACCCACATGAGCCGACCCTTAAGAAGTGAAACCCACATGAGCCGACCCTCATACGCCACGGATTTCACCGCATGGCTCATTCACCCCCATGGGTTCATTCACCCCCATAGGTTAGTTTGCGCAGTCGACCCATTCTACTGTAGGGTGCAAGCCTGGGACATGAAATCTCAAATAGCGAAAACCCCAGGTCTCTCGGCCCACCCTATCCCGCGCCACACCTATAGCGATAGGGAGATCGCGTGCCCTTTCTATTCTACTACTCATCGCGCATGCGCAGTCGACCCATTCTACTGTAGGGTGCAAGCCTGGCCCGTGGAATCTCAGGTAGCGAAAACCCCAGGTCTCTCGCCCCAGCCTATCCCGCGCCACACCTATGCGACCCGCTGTGAGTAAAGTGGAGGAGGAGGAAGAGGAGTAGGACGTGAGTAAAGTGGAGGAGGAGGAGGAGTAGGACACGCCACGGATTATACTAGGGAGATGTGTGCGACGGCTTGAGTGGATGGCCAAGACCGGGGGCTAGGGATAAGGCAATAGAAATCCATACTTCCGACGATTTTTATGAAAACAGATTTCTTGTTTTCTCGTGAGAGCGGTCATTGCCAAAAACGACCTTTTCCGAGGAATATTCACATACATAGATGTGTTTTTAGTGCGAATTGTATTTTCAGCAACTTATAAGCATGATCTACTCTGGAAATTCGAAATTCTCAAGGAAGAGAAATTGCATTTCATTGAAAGACGTAGCGTTCAAAACCATTCGTTGTGAATTAAGCGATGCATTTGACAAGAACGGTAAACATTGGACAAAATAACAACCCACTATCTTAGTTTTATAATGAACAGTTACAGATTCATCATGGGAATAATTTTTCGAGAAAATTTATAATTGATAAAGCTTATTTATCTAGAAGATTTAAAAAAGCACACTCAAGAAATTTGTGTGACTCCGTCACCGAATAGTTTTCAGTCATGTGATGAGCCAATCAACTTATCATCTTTGGTTACTGAATGTTAATTTGAGATAGCATATTATAATAATCATATCGAAACAGAGCTGCAAAACAGATAAGCAACACTAGTCAAAACGATTGCCCTTTTCTGTGATTCCGTCACGGACATTTATAAAGTCTGCCATATTTCGGAGGATATTATATTCGGTTAAGCTGGAAAAAATCAACATGGAACTTATAATAAATTTGATGAAGCTGGATATGTACAGTGAGATATTAAATTACCCTCAATCACATGCAAATTTTAACATTTCCGACGATCGACAAGGTCGCTATATCAAATTAGCAGCGATACTACATGTATATGTGGCAAGTAATTATGCAAATAATAAAGTTGCCTAAGGGGTCACGTCCAATTAATCGAGGCACTTTCTCGATGCCTTCGAGATGGATCGAGAAATTTCTCGGATGAAACCGGGAGGACGGAACTGGGACCCCTGGCGACGTCTCCAGGTTGGCTTCCGGTTTTATCTCGATCGAAACGTCCCGGTGTTCGAGATGGATAGGAAATTGATCGGTAATCTCAAAGGGGGTCCCGGTTTGCATATGTCCTTGTTTTACTGCCGTTAAATTGGCTGTTTCTCAGATTCTCAGGCGATAAGAGTTGTGTGGGCACCAAATTTTGGGGGCGCTCGTCATATACGCATATCGCGACCCAAAATAGAATCCTTACAACGATTTCTTAAAGATGCCCTCCATGTTATTCAAAGTTTAATTGATATATCTTGATCTGATAGAAAGAAAACATTTCTTTTATATATATATAAAGTATAAATATAAAATTGTATGATCTTCTCTCACATCGATAACTGAAATATTGGAAATGAAGTGTTTGACCGGTATATTTTCGTATGCGTGTAATATTTTTTTTTCATTTTGTATTATTCATTGCAGTTTCCATTTTACCGAAAATTACTTCCTTGTGATACAGTTCAAGGAGATTATATCAACAACTTTTATTTCTGATTAAAGCTTATTACTTGGTGGAGGTTACCGGAAATATTGACAGTCGAAACTAGAGGTGTTGATAATTCACACCCCAGTCGGTCTGTGAAAAACGTCGGCTTGATACAACAGCGAACAGGGAGGGGTTAATTACTTCGAAAGGAAAAACTGCGGGAAAACAATTTTGGCAGGTATTGAATAGATGCTCACTTTCTATTATGTATTGCTACTTTCATGTGTCTATCAAGTTAAACAAATGATGAAAGTAATTAACGCCCAATTCAGAGTGCAATCAATGTTTAGATCAACGGTCATGTGCATTTTACAATCAACATTTTCGCGTTTTGTCTGCGTAAAAAGTTTATAGGAAATACCCAACCACTTCGATCATGCGTTTCCGGTTTAAAATAAATTACCAGTCGCTCCTGTGGTGTATCTCTGAATACCTGGGAAAACTTTGACGAAACGTGGTACAATTTTCAAATCAAGATCTTATTAAATAAGTATTATTAATAAAAATCTCTTCTATTCTGATATACTTTCAGAAGAACATGTTTAATTTAATGTGGACTCCCTGGACGCATCGCATAAAGTGATTCAGATTCTTAAAACAGGTTCGAAATAAGTTACACTGAATAATAATATTGAGCCACCGTATGCAATTCAATGATTGATTTTGTATTCTTTTTATACATAACGTGCAGTGAAATTGCGCAGTCAGAGCGCGACCACATATCTCTAGACGGATTAACAAAATAAATGCATTATCCGTGGCTTAATGCATATGTACGTGTATACTCACCGATATTAGTCTCGCTGCCACAGAAAAATATAGAGCGAGCATACGCCTTCCGAATTGTTCAAACCTTCATTTGAAGGCATCTCGATTCCATTCTCGAAGCAAGTCGATTTATTTCGAAGGGGATCGAGATGGGCTTGAGCTCCGAGAAAAAACCGGGAGCAAACCGGGACAACAATCGATAGAGATAAACCGGGACCCTTCGAGACGAGATATTGATCGGTTTTACTCGTTTATCGAGAAACCGTCTCGATCGATTGGACGTGACCCCTAAAGATACTGTAGCAGTCATTCTGCAGCTTTTATAATTCTCGTAATCGGGAACTGCGTAGTTTTCCATTAAAACCCAGATCTGTTAGCCCCCAGTCAATGACCTTGAATATCTATGCTGAGAAGACATCCTGATCCTACTACCTATGGACTGCCCAACCATACTTTTTGGTAGAGAGTATAGTTTGTTCAGTTTGTACTGTAAAACGAACCTCCGTTAGATATGATAGAAATATGAAAGCAATTTGTAGTAATACAATTACAACACATATAAGGGAAGTCAAGACACAGTCAAGACAGATTGGACCATTATTGAAAAAAGAGATTGCTACATTGTGAAACATATGGTCCACAGACGACGTCATACAGAGTTGGAAGACGATCACCCATCTCGCTAATACATAACACCGCTTTTAAGTGCTGAGTAATAAATGATGAAGGTTAGACAACCCAAATCCTTATTAAGAAATATGTGGCAGGTCATTTACACAAGACGGAATATTGATCAATATATTATGATGTTTAGACATATGTGGATCCGTAGTAAGAAAGATATCGCAATACACTTAAACATACCCCCATTTTGAATAGGAGAATATATGTTTTTGTTCAAATTGCCTGTGAATACTATCCCCAATTACTCCACATGTCCGGAATGCCAACACGGTCTTAGGTATCATAAAAATACGCGAGGGTAACACGAAGCAATGGGGTTTGTTTACATCATCTTTAGTTCTGCATCGTAATTAATTAAATTGACAATCATATTTCGGTCAAATGGTTTTGTATTTTTCTGATTGTTATACAATTCTAAGAAAAATAAAGTATACTTGTCATAATCGAGGCTCGATACACCAATTAAACTTTCCATTTAATGTGTTATGGAATATAAAATCGTGCAATAATAGAGATAAATTGAATATGACAGAACGAGATTCGTTTTATTGTTCAAGACATTATGGACGTGAACATTATTAAATGGACGTCGGCTGAATGTTGAATGACGGACCAGACGCTTATCTATATCTAATCTTCGTGTCCCAGAATCATAAAAAACATGTTTTACATCAAAACTCCTAATCAAATTAGATCATGTTGCCTCCATATGTGGTCCAGTGTTTGTTTTCTACAGATCAAGGGACGCATTTAGCTACAAGAAATCCATTTGAAATTTACCTCGTATCCAACGCAGGCAATTGCACTGAACGCTAAATTGATTAGCAATGCGATGAATATTTACCTGGCAAGTGGGCATTTTGAATAAGAGCAGATCAACTCTCATGGTTTCGTTATTGAACAATAGCGTTCTAGTTGAACGGTCACTTAAGCTGAAAAATCAACATGAAACTTATAGTAAATTTGATGAAGCTGGATATGTAAAGTGTGATATTAAATTACCCTCTATCACATCCAAATTTTAACATTTCCGACGATCGAAAAGGTCGCTATTTCAAATTAGCAACGAAACGATATGCGGCAAGTAATTATGCAAATACTAAAGGTGCCTAAAGATACTGTCGCACTCAGTCTGCAGCTTTTATAATTCTCGTGTATTTTGTCTGATACAAAGCGCTTCTTAATCGGGAACAGTATTTTTCAATTAGAACTCAGATCTGTTAGCTCTCAGTCAATGACCTTAAATATATATGCCGAGAAGATATCCTGATCCTACTACCTTTGGGCTACCCACCCATACTTCTTGGTAGAGAGTATAGTATGTTCAGTTTGTGTTGTAAAACGAGCCTCATGTACATATGATAGAAATATGAAAGCAATATGTAGTAATACAAGACACAGCCAAGACAGATTGGACCATTATTGAAGAAAGAGATTGCTACATGATCAAACATATGGTCCACAGACGACGTCATATAAAGTTGGAAGACGATCACCCATCTCACTAATACATAACTCTGATTTTAAGTGTTGAGTAATAAATGATGAAGGTTACACAACCCAAATCATTATTAAGAAATATGTGGCAGGTCATTTACACAAGACGGAATATTGGGCACTTTTCTATGGTTAAACATATTTGGATCCGCAGTAAGAAAGATTTCGCAATACACTTAAACATACCCCCATTTTGAAAAGAAATGTTTTTATTCAAGTTGACATTGGGATACTGTCCCCAAATGATGCCATACAGGCCTGTATATGACAATGTTAATACTGCTGAATAAATGGTAATGAATTTCAGACATTCCAGTATTCAGAAAGATATGACAGTTCAATCATACATAACCCTTTTTTATCAAGAGAGAATATATGTTTTTGTCCAAATTGCCCTTTACCCCAATTACTCCACATGACTGGAATGCCAAGACGATCTTAGGTATCATAAAAATACGCGAGTGTAATACGGAGCAATATTTCATGACGGTCAGATAGATTTTTTCATTAATGAGAGAGATATAGCAATACAAAAACACCTACCTCCTTTTTGTAAATGGGAACATTTTTTTTTCAGAGGGCATTTAGATATTGTCCCACGGGATGCCATACGTTTGGGATACAGGAACAAAACTTTTAATATATAATTGTACTTTAATCTTTTTTTCGGCGAAGCAAAATGAACGTCTGTAGTTTCCCAAAGTGGTGCAGTCTTTTGTTATGGCAGACGAAATGTCACTCTACATCCACCCTGACTGATATCCCTAATAGCCATAGAAAGTCATCGTACAGATGCATTTTGTCTTGCCGTTGAAGTGAACATTTACATGAAACCAACCCTGGTTCCCAGAATATAGTACCCGCAGCATTTTTTTCTAATGTAGGATATAATTTAGGCTTGCAAATGTAAAAAATGTAAAAAAAAGATTACAACGACGCTATCATAGATTTTCAGATTCAGATTTGATTTACTGACGTAGACATAATGTCTCTTGTCATATACATGTACATGATATGCACTGGTGATTCGGTGGAATAGTCAAATAAACACAAATAAGTTAATACAACGTTACAGCTGGATATGCAACATAAGGTAGTTGAGTGAGGATAAACTATAAATAAAGTAACAACATTGCTCGATCTCTTATTTGGAACGCCTCATAATTATATTTTGCCAGATTACCCTCTTGTTTACTAGAGAGTGAGTGTACTGATTTGTATACATTAGGTTTTTTTCAGAAATATGGTTTAGAAATATAGTTCTAATCTCCTTATATAACGGACAAATAAGTAAAACGATACTCGTTTTCTACATCGGAATTACAGTTAAAACAAACTCGATCATGTTGGTCAAGCCTATTGCTTCCATGCCGCCCTGTTTCAATACTAGCCCGGGATGTTAGGGCATAAAAGGGACTGTTTGGTTCAGATTCTTCCAAAAGCACCAAATTTGGCCCATATGTCGCCCATACAATACCTTTTCGATTTTTGACGGGCGCCAAGGTAGTCGCCCCCTGGGGCCGCCATATTGACGAAATTCAATATGGTGGCCACCCGGGTTAGAGGTCAATCGTATTTAAAAAAACAAAATGGCTAGAATCATGAATAATACAACCTTTTATTGGTATTCGGTGTCGGGGAATCTGATTATTTCAACGATTTGAGGTCAAGGTCACCCTAAAAGTCATTTTGGGGTTAAATTCGTCATTTTTAATGGTTTTTAGTCGAGATATACAAACTACCTCATTTTATCGATTTCGGGGTTGAGTAACCCGAATCTGGCCATATTTTGACGGTCTGAGGCAATATTGCATGTGAGGTTCACGATAGAGTTCACCCGAACCAGAGGTCAATTATAGGAAACACCAAAAGGGTTAGACTCACAAATAATACCATAAGGCTTTGTAGCATTGGAGAATTAGATTCTGACCTTATTTTGAGGTCATGGTCACCTCATTTGGGAATTAAAGGTCAAAGATCAACAGTAGCTACTGAAAACAATCGAAATAAGATTATTCAGGAACAAATGTTATTAAAATACTTCGGAGATAACATCTGCTGACAAAATGCTATAACTATGCCGCTACGCCGCTATATGCATTTAAATGTTTAAAATACAACACAAAGACCGCTTTAGCAACACTATACCAATGATTACTTTTACTACCTATGCCTTCTGGCTTGCGCTCTATGATGCCAGCAATAAGTAATACTTGTCATCAACGCCCTCGTTATTAACGCACCCGCCTTCGCATTTGCAGAAGATCGTACATTGGACATCGGCACAGTTGCATTTGCACCTTCCCCTGCATGCCTTGAGTGAGCCGCAGTGCATGAGAATGGCATATGCCATAGAAGTGTCGCTGAGAGTGGTCCATAGCGACTGCCATGTACTGGTGCAATCTTTGTGCCAGCTCCACTCACTGAAATCAGGGATTTCCTGCTGGAGTGAAGTGACCTGACTCCAGTAGAAACTCGCTTGCAGTAGCGCTCGCTTCACATGCTGCAACAGCGCGGCTTGGAAGGTGAGCTGTTTTCCAGCGATCTGGTTGCAGTGGTGAAGAGGTGATGCTTGGCCTCATTGACACCGGCTGCACCACATCCCCTGCGGCACATTAGTACGATGAAGCGTTTTATAAGCTCCATATGCACGGACTCGAGAGTGTCAGGATCGTGCATGAGAGCCACTAGTGTGTCGGTGAGGTCCAATATGCTTGCACAGGCTGCTCAGGCGGTCTTTTTGCCACATCCAAGAAACTGTGAAGTCGTCTTGCACCCCGTTAAGCTGCGAAGGAGGGGTAGTGCCAAGGACGTTGACGGACCAAGATCGGAATAGATGGTTTGGACTGGAATGCCACAATACTTTTTTTCGGTACCCCTAAAATCCCGAAGTATGAATGGTTCAGTGGCTTCTTAAGAATTGAGAACAAAAAGGAGCCGTTCTCATTCATTAGCACAAAGATCTCCAAGACTGACATGGGCGAAAAACTCCTCCTGTGTATCCGTTTTGAGTCCGTGTTCTTCAACAGGCGTTGTGGCCTCACAATAATTCAACCGTGCAACCACTCCGAGGCGGACACCAGAGTCCTCCTGCATCTAGCACATGCCACGGAGGAGGGTCATACAACAGCCTATATTCGCACGATGGACAGCTATATCCGGTCGTTGGAGACCCTCGGTCTATCGGAACTCTTGGTGGGCTTCGGTACTGGAAAATAATATTGTGACATTCCATTTCATACCATTTGTTCCGATCTCGGTCCGTCAAAATCCTTGGCACTACCCCTCTCCCACAGCCTTACTGGGTGCGACTCGACTTCCCAGTTTATTGACAGCGCAAGCCAGAAGTTATAGGTACTAATAATCATTGGTAAATTGTTGCTAAATCGGTCTTTGTATTGTATTTCGAATATTTACATACACATAGCGGCGTAGCGGCATAGTTATAGCATTTTGTCAGCAGATGTCATTTCCGAAGTATTTTAATAAAATTTGTTCCTGAATGATCTTCGTTCGATTATTCTTAGTGGTAACTGTTTATCTTTGACCTTTGACCCCAAAATGGGGTGACCTCAAATCTTCAAAATATGATCAGAATCGGATTCTTCGAATGCGACAATCCCCTATGGTATTATTTGTGATTCTAGCCCTTTTGGTGTTTAACCTACAATTGACCTCTGGTTGGCCTCTGCTTCGGATGACCTCTATCGCGACTCTCAAATGAAATATTGCCCCGAATCGCCAAAATAATGCCAGATTCGGGTTAGTCAACCCCGGGAACCATTAGAACGAGGCAGTTTATATATCTTGCCCAAAAACCACTGATAATGGCGAAAATGACGTTTAGGGTGACCCTGAAGGGTGACCTTGACCTCAAATCGTTGAAATAAGATCACAATCATATTCTCCGTCCCCCAAAACCATTGAAAAGTACTATTATTCATATTTCTAGCCCTTTTAGTTATTTAACTACGATTGACCTCTAACCCGGGTGGCGACCATATTGAATTTCGCCAATATGGCGGCCCTAGGGGGCGCCCGTCTTGGCGCCCGTCAAAAATCGAAATAGTATGGTATGGGCGACATATGGGCCAAATTTGGTGCTTTTAGAAGAATGTGAACCAAAAAATCCCTAACAGCCCTGACTATACGAAGTTTATGCGCCGACATTCGTAGTACTGGACCAAAGCATGAATCGCGAATATCTGGCATGTCGTTTTGGGTAGAAGCTGACAATCACGCGTATTTTGTAGCAATAATTCAAAGATTTTAAACCCGTATCTGCAATGGTCCCGCACGGGACTCGACCAATTTTTCAGCACTAGAATTTTTGTTATTCTAAAATAGTGTAATCCCAAAATAACGAAAACACTGTTATACGATCACTTTCTAAATGATAAAACATATTTATATTCAGCTGTGGGAGTTGTGCCATTACGATCATCAGAGGGGTACTGTATGTTCGCTTTCAAGACTACCGGTCTGCTACCTCCTATTTTTGTAGGAGGCCCGTTGGCCGAGTGGTTTAGATCGCCGACGTACAGTGCTGGGGATTAAGTGCCTGACCCTGCGGTCGCTGGTTCGAATCCCGCACGGGATTCGATCAATTGTTTCAGCCCAACATAATATTGTGAGTACTTTACCTCGGAGTCCATATCTATATGATTTATACAATAATGCGTCTTTACTAACACTATCAAACGCCTGTTTAAAGTTCACAAACGTTGAGTAAATCTTATTGCCCTTATCGATACGATTCCGCCCTCCCCCTGCTAGTTTTTTGCTCGTATCTCCGGAACGACAAAATATTTAGAGCTGAAACTTCGTGAATTTTTAGATTATCATATTGGGGTCATTTTGAGCTAATTTGCATGATCACCCAGCAGAAGATCATGGGTAAATTCAAAATGGCGGTCATGTGAGGTACCAGAAAAGTGATGTCTTCGCCATATTTCTTCCAAAATTACGCTAAATTCAGCATGTTAATTCAACGCGATTCTATGTATTTTACTGGAACCATATGTCTTAGCATCACCAAGAACCCCCCCCGATTTGCTCTCCCTCCCTCCCTTCCCCCATTAACCCTACCAGGCCTGGGGGAGGGACCCCCCCACCAAACTTTCTGCGATATCTCCGAAACGCAAAAATGGAGAGCTGAAACTTATTGACGTTATAGGTTATCATATTGGAGTCATTTTGAGCCTATTTGCATAACCTCATGAGCAGAGTATCATGGGTAAATTCAACATGGCGGCCATGTGGGGTACCAGAAAAAGTTATGTTTTCGTCATATTTCTTCAAAAAATTTGCTTTTGCAAGGAAAAGTGGGTAAAACTTATTTTGTTTCATATCAGATTATTATTTACTAATTTATCATGCAGTTTTTGCGAAAGAAACAAAAATAAACAAATTCGAAGATTTTAACCGAAAAATCGTCCACAAATGCACTTTTTGAAAATGACGTCACAGTGACGTCATCATGGCGGCCATCTTGAATTTTTTTACATTTTCTTGTAGAGCTTGACCCAAAGATATAGTGTGGTAAGTGTCAGCCCACTAGACTTCGCGATAGCGAAAATATATATGGGGAAGCACTTTCCGAACCCTCCCCCCTCCCCTCAGGCTGCGGTACACCCCAAATCGCCCAGGCCAGATAGGGTTAACATTACCGTATAACGAAAAATTAGCATCAGCTGTATCTACACCTCGCTTAAATCCAAACTGCGCATCAGAAATGACATCATTCTCATCAGCACACTTATTAATTCTATTATTCAGAATATCTATAAAAAGTTTTGACAGACAACTTGTCAGAGTTATCGCCCTATAACACTGCGAACAAGCTGTGGTGACAAAGTGCCAAAAAATCACCAGTAACTTGCCCCGTTTTCCTACTGGTCTTGTTTCGACGCAATCGATGATTTCAAGAAAACGTCACCACTAGCGGTATTGTGCGTTCCGTTTTGACACTAACCCATACTGCTGATTTTCCTTAATGTCACCAGTGTTATCGTCCCCTTAAACTGATTATACTGGTGACGTTTGCAAAAATCAGCGTTTAGGTGCCTCAAATGTGTTTCCGTTAGTGATGACAAATAAATAAATCACCGATTATATCTCAGCGGTCGGTCTTTGATGTCAAGGGCCGAGAGAGCGGTAGAGAGAAATGTTCGTGAGGCAGGACGTGTATGTCTCTTATCGGCATTATCGGTGACGCGCAGACAATACCGCGGTGTAGCTATCCATATCTACTGTTAATCACCAAATATGAGCGGAAATCAGCACGAAGGGCCCAAACGTCCAGATACATGTAAGTTGTAGATCTCACCTGTTTTGCCGAGTAAAGGTGTTCTAGGATATAATCAGTTCAAGTAACTTTGAATACGAGAGAAAACTTGATGTGGAGTACAGTATGGCCTTCTTTATATTCAAGGCATTCTAAATGTTTTATATTCGATCTTAGGTTCATCTTAAGACTTACCATAATATATGCTGATACATAGTGTTTGTTCTCAAACAGATTTGGTGTCTATAAATATCGCGATCGCACACCCAGTTATACGGGCAGAAATGGATTGTATATATGTCATAATTAATAAGGAGTGGAAGGTATTAATATTGGAATATTACAGGAACTTTGCTTTCAACGCATACATGCATACAGCGGCATTTTCAAATTAACGTTGGTATATCTTCCCAGTGATATAATTCAGCGTATTGGTCTGGGGTGATGATGTGGGGTGGGGGATGGGGGAGGGGGAAGGACCGAGCAAACTTACGTTGCCTCTCCTCATTTTAGCCCATGGAATCAACGAGACATTGTGAATTTATTAACAGAAGATAACCGTGTGTATTTTATATGAGGAAAATGCCGTAAATACAGTCGCAATAATCGAACTTTGTTTTGGAACAACAAAATAATCATTTTGGGATATTTCATATATTTAATTATAGTGTGTAGTATAGAAAAGCTAAAAAAGGTAACATTGCCCTATTTGCACTAAAACTTGAGGGGCAAGTCTTGATTCCTGTGGAGCGTCGGACAGGGGGCGCCACCAGCTCAAGGTTATAGATTGCATCAGCATTGGCTGTGTGCCAAGTTTTGAACACTATAGGTCTGGCAACCTTTCACCTTGTATTCCTCCGCGGTGATGCGGTCATGTCTGGTGGTGATGCGGTCGCGGGAAAAAGCTTCCGCGGAGAAAAAGTAGTCCCCAGACTTCAAATACGCTGCATGGTCCGATCGGGTCGTATGAGGTATCAATGTGAAGCATTCGCGAAGGGGCATCTGATGGGCTGGGTGTGGGGTTGAAATATCTTCATTCTGGGCATGCGCGGTGGACAAAGGGTATGGAAATAGACGTTTTGGGGTCTAGGGGAGCCACTAATGGTCCGAGTGGGTCGTATGAGGTATCAATGTGAAGCATATGTGAGGGGGCATCCGACGGCTTGGGTGTGGGGTTGAAATATCGTCATTTTGCGCATGCGCAGTAGACCAAGCGTATGGAAAATATACGTTTTGGGATCTAGGTGGGTCACAACCCAGCTAGCCACCCAGACCTTGCCCAGATCTTGTCCAGCCCTGGCATGATATGTAAGCAGATCTGGTCCAGTTCTGGCAATCAAGATCTGGCCCAGACCTGAAATGGTTAGATCCAGATGCAACCAGATCTGGCCCAGACACGGGGTGCTAATCTGGGCTGATCTGGTTCAGATCTGGCATAAGCGACTGGCATGCTGATCTGGGCTGATCTGTTTCAGATCTGGCATAAGCGATCTGGGCTGATCTGGTTCAGATCTGGCATAAGCGACTGGCATGCTGATCTTGGCTGATCTGTTTCAGATCTGGCATAAGCGATCTGGGCTGATCTGGTTCAGATCTGGCATAAGCGACTGGCATGCTGATCTTGGCTGATCTGCTTCCGATCTGGCATAAGCGATCTGGGCTGGTCTGGTTCAGATCTGGCATAAGCATGTGGGAAGTGTGGGGGGTTGTTCACTGGCAGACCAGGAACAATCTGTCATCAGATCATCCTATCAATACCAGGTACCATTGCTCACAGTAACCACCTGCAGATGATAAGTGTAGCAGCCACAGACATTTTACCATGAAAAACAGCACACAGTACAGTATAGGAAATGATGATGGCACATATAAAAGCAAAAATCATTTCAATGTCAAAATAAAGCTATGGTTTATTTAATCATGAAACAGTTCTATGTAAAAAAATAAATGTAACAGTCATGAAAGCAACACATACATTTCAATACTGTAACCAACTTTATATTCGCGATTTTCACAAATTATGTGTCGATCGTGAAAATAAAAGGCGTGAAAATTTCACCTCATCTCTAATGCATTTTCTATTAGAATTTCAGGCTAAACGCTGAATTAAATGATTGTGAAATCCAAAAAAAGGACCAAATCGCAGCAATTTAGGGCCGCAAAAATAAAGGGGTTTCCAGTATTTTACTGACCGACGTTCAAATTATGAAAATAATGTACGGTTTTGTACGAAAATATATGCAACAACATAATGCATCTGCTCCTCTAAGCCATACATTCATCGCATAAGAAAACATTCCAAACCATGCTCACAATGTACCACCATAGCCAAATCATGTTTTCAACCAGTAAAAAATGATTGCGCTCGGAATCAAACACCAAATCAGAAGTGGCTGTCTCTGAATCATGGGTTCATTCTGGCCACTGAATAGACAGCATTGAGGGACAGTTACAGTAAGTGTTCAGTTTAAGAAAATATATTCCCAGAGATCCCATTTGAAGCTTGACAATGGTTGAAGCTAGTAATGCAATTACGCATGTATGTTGATGGCACAAATGCGTACAATTAACAGACATGACAGAGATGAAAGATTCTAAAAATTCAGGAGTATGATTTCCCGATTGTCATCACATCCAGCATAATTATTTACGGCGTATTTTGTACGGTCAACACGGACTTAGGAGCCGCCACAGGTTTTCCAAGAGAATTGGATGGCAAAGAAAAGTGTCAATCCCACGTTTGGGTTGAAAATTAGCAAATGCTATACACCACTGGTCAATACATAGGTTTGATCTGGGGTCAATATGTTGATATCTGTACCTCATTCATGCTTGATCGCGAAGAGCGTAAGAGTTGACAGACAGTACAACGACTGCTCATTTCACAAAGCCAATGCAATTTATGCTTAGCATAAAGGGTAAGGGTTAGGGTTAGATTGCTGTGTTTTTTTAATTGAAGCTTGAAAATCAGCACACAGCTCATGATGGAATGGACGTCAGAACTAGACTGAGTTGTGGTGCTACGACTCAGTTGTACCAGGACTCAGTTGTAATTGTCACGTTTCTATCTGATCCTCATGGAAAACTTCGGTGGTTCCTTATAAAATCCGAACAAATATTCGTTAAGGTAGTGACCGATCACATGTGGCGATTGAAAATATTGCAGCAGTATACATAATCAAGTCTCTTGATATGACAATACATTTTAACACAAGTTCCCTGAGAGTCAACACAAAATTTCATCCACAGTTTTCTTGAGTAGAAATTCCACAGACCACTCGATTGTGAACACAATTTTCAGCAAACTATGGCAGCAGTTTTGAGAGTATTCAGATTCATAAAAAATGATAATCAGTCGGGTAGTTTAAACAAGTTCCCGATTATCAACACATCGTATCTACCATATAACTGCAGCAGTTTTGACAGAATAAAAATCGTCGTTAATACATAACTTTTCTATACACAAGTTGATATGACTATACTAAGTTCCCCGAGTCAACACAAAAATTTCATCCTGAGTTTTCTTGAGAGTAGATAACTCGATTTTGAACACAATTTTCAGCAAGTTATGGTAGCAGTTTTGACAGTATTGAGATTAATAAACAAATTATTACCAGTCGGGTAATTTAAACAAGTTCCGGATTATCAACGCATCCACCATATTACTGCAGCAGTTTTGACAGAATGAAAATTGTCGTTGATACACGACTATACTATACACAAGTTGATATGACTATACTATACACTTAAGTTCCCCGAATCAACACAAAAATTTCATCCTGAGTTTTCTTGAGAGTAGATAACTCGATTTTGATCACAATTTTCAGCAAATTATGGTAGCAGTTTTGACAGTATTGAGATTCATAAACAAATTATTACCAGTCGGGTAATTTAAACAAGTTCCCGATTATCAACGCATCCACCATATTACTGCAGCAATTTTGACAGAATAAAACTTGTCGTTGATACACGACTATACTATACACAAGTTGATATGACTATACTATACACTTAAGTTCCCCGAATCAACACAAAAATTTCATCCTGAGTTTTCTTGAGAGTAGATAACTCGATTTTGATCACAATTTTCAGCAAAGTATGGTAGCAGTTTTGACAGTATTGAGATTCATAAACAAATTACTACCAGTCGGGTAATTTAAACAAGTTCCCGATTATCAACGCATCCACCATATTACTGCAGCAGTTTTGACAGAATAAAATTTGTCGTTGATACACGACTATACTATACACAAGTTGATATGACTATACACAAGTTCTGAGGGTAGAAATTCCACAGATTACTCGACTGTGAACACAATTGTGGCAGCAGTTTGACAGTATTGAGATTCTACCGGCGACTAGATAATCAGCACTATGCGCTAATTGTCAACAAAAGTCCCAATATAAAACACCAACAATTAATATCGATTTCCAGCATATGAAAAGAGCAGTTTCGACGGAATCAGGATTCTTGATATTACAGTCAATCTGAAAGTAAATGAGCCATACTCGTTGATCCCTGGGACAGACGGGGATGAAACAAACCTGATAAAACTGCTTAAAGTTGTCAGTTGCGACAAAGGTAGGTTGCAGTTAAAATGGTTCATACATAATAATTGTCATCGCTATGCAAGATGGGGGTTTGCAAGTACATTTAAGTTCGACAGTTCCAACCCTGATTGTCACCACAAACTTTGAGTCGCCGTTTGAGACAGAAGTAAATAAATTCCAAAACCTGTAGAATGTGTCCTGTATGCATCCTGCGTAAATTTATTCGACTTCATCAAGTTCAGCATCTGATCCAGGATTAACGTTAACTCCAGCAGCGGTCGGGGCGACAGGATCTGCCTGGGCGACGGGATGATCTGCCTGTGCGACGGGATGATCAGCCGGGGCGACCTGACCAGCCAGGACAACAGGATCTGCCGGGAGGATGGGATCGGTACGGGGGACAGCATTTCCTTTCTCTCGCACCTTGCGGCCACCATTCCTATCTTTGGCGCCATCAAACCAATTTGTTAATGTTTCGCGGAAATCCCTTCTATTTATATTCGGGAAGTTCTTTTTAACTGCACCTAGAAATACAAAGACGAAAACATTATTTTAGCATTTATCAATAACTTCCTCAGAATTCCATGATGTAGGCCGCAAGTGGTGCTCTAATAATACCGGGCTGACCGATACACCATGCACTAATCACAACGTCAACAGTACACGTCGTATTTTAGTAGGCCTAGGGCATGTAGGGTCGAGGGTATATGTACGTAGTACGTTGTTTTACTCTTGGCTTTCAGCTCAAATTGCAATCAATCATGCGTAGGGGTTTTATGAAAACCTGCCACGAAAATTTTCTTGGCTGGACTGCGGGGTTAGGCCTCGCCAACTACGAGCATGCAGTGCCGAGCGGCCAGCAGGCCAGGGCCAGGGGGGCCTGCCAGTGACAGTGCCATTCTGAAGGGCATGAACAAAATGACAGCACCTGCACCACAACCGCAGCAGTAAATAATGAGCAAATAGGCCTAGGTGGGTAAATAGGGGGGGGAGGGAGGGATCTTGGTTTTGATTAGGCCTAGATTGCACAGGCGCTACCAGTCATGTTCAAAATCAGAAACAACAAGAGCTAGGTACCACAATTTATACAGAGGCAAGCTCTCCGACTATCGTATGTATTGCATTGGCCGTACAGTGCATGCATCCATAAAGGCCTATCATTGTATACATGGTCTGACCAGCGAAAATATCATCAAAGAACTTGCAGTTACCAACATAAAATAAGAAAATGAGGCTATCAAAACATGAATTGATAATTAATTGTGTTCAAGCAAAGATTATACTAAAAAATACAAGGATGTCGCAGTAATTTCGAGATTTCAAATGGCTAACATGATGAAAAATGTCCGGGGTCTGGATGGAATGGCAGTTGCAGTGAATACAGTTCCGCAGCAAATTCATGAATAAAAGACAAAATAAAACAAAGGTAGAACAAACTATTTTGTTATTTAGATAAAAAATTATAGTATGGTTAATAATATTTTTTTTGATTATTTTCCTTACCGTATTTGTATTTGGCACCAGAACAAGTGTTTCTTCGTCGTTGTTGTGGAGAGCCAGAGAGCCAGATCTCAGCCAGATGTGGCCCAGGCCTGACATGACAGAAGAGGAGGCGGGTGAAATTAAATGATAAACACAAGCTTTGCCACTCTACATATAGAGGCATGAAAGGGGGGATAATATGTAATGATGAAAATTGACCATTTTGATTCAAATTCAACTTCAAACAGTGGTGCCAGTGCCGCATTGATCTGGGCCAGATCTGTCATTACCTGGCATAAACAAGTCAGTGCATGCCAGTGCATGCCAGATCTGGACCAGATCTGTAATCGTCTGACCGAGACAAGTCGCATGCATGCCAGTGGATGCCAGATCTGGCCCACATCTGGCAGAAACGGGCCCAGATCTCCCCAGGGCTAGCCACTTCTAATCCAGATCTGGGTCAGATGAAGTGGCTAGCTGGGAAGTGGCCCGATGGAGTCGAGTGAGGTATCAATGTGAAGCCTATGTGAGGGGGCATCCGACGGGGTGGGTGTGGAGTTGGAATATCGTCATTCTGCGCATGCACAGTAGACCAAGACTATGGAAATATACGTTTTGGGATCTAGGGGAGCCCCTAATGGGCCGATGGACTCGAGTGAGGTATCACTGTGAAGCCTATGTGAGGGTGCATCCGCTTGTACTAGTGTCTCGGTCGTTGTCAACATTCTGCGCATGCGCAAACAGGGAATTGTGGGAAAAGGGTATGGAAATAGACGTGTTAGGGTCTGGCTAGGCCACTAGTGGTCCTATGGAGTCGTATGAGGTATCAATGTGAATCATATGTGAGGGGACATCCGCCTGGACTAGTGCCTCGGCCGTTGTCAAAATTCTGCGCATGCGCAGACAGGGAACTGTGGGAAAAGGGCATGGAAATAGATATTTTGCGGTCGAGGTGGGCCCCTAGTCGTCCGATGTGGTCGACTGAGGTATCGTTGTGAAGGATGCGTGAGGGGGCATCCGCCTGGACTAGTATGACGTGGAACTGACGTCATTCTGCACATGCACAGTAGACAAAGTGTATGGAAATAGACGTTTTGGGGTATAGGTGGACCACTAATGGTCCAATGGAGTTGAGTGAGGTATCAATGTAAAGCAGTCATGAGGCAGCATCCGCCTGGACTAGTGAGTCGTCCGTGTTCGACATTCTGCGCATGCGCAGACAGGGAATTGTGGGAAACGGGTATGGAGCCGATGGAGTCTTATGAGGTATCGTTGTGAAGCATTCGTGGAGGAGCATCCGCCTGGACAAGTGTGTCGTTTGTGTTCAACAGGGAATTGTGGGAAAAGTGCATTGGAAGGAACGTTTTGGGGTGTAGGTGGGCCACTAATGGTCTGATTGAGTCGAAAGAGGTATCAATGTGATGCATACGTGAGGGCGCATCCGCCTGGATGGATGGGTGTTAGGAATATCGTCATTCTGCGCATGAGCAGGCAGGCCGTAGTATGAAAATAGACATTTTGAGGCCGATATGGACCACTATTGGTCCGAATGTGTCTAGGGAAGTGTTATTTTGTAGCACTCGGGGTGTAGATAGGAGCTGTTGGATCTCAAAGCTTGTGGAGCTCAGAGCTCGTAGCTTTGACTACTACTCCTAATGATGACGTCACCAATGACATCACAGGTGACGTGAACATCCCTCAAACCGTGGTTTGCACCCCGAGAACTACAAGATGACAAGTGGTCCATCTCTACACCAAATTAGGCGGGACCCATACAAGGTCCAGTTTTCGACACCAGATGACCACATTCCACGTGCCGCCATCTTGAACCAGAAGGCAGACGCCGCCATCTTGGATATGTCCCATAATGCACCGGGTCAAAATACTCGCTTCTGATTGGCTGAGGGCAGCGTCCCACACAAACGGAAGTGAGCGCCCCACAAATGAGGGGCAATTTCCACTTTTACTACGAGAGCTTCACGCTGATACCCCACACGGTCCATTTGACCAGGGATGGTCAACCACTCAACAAACCTCCACGAATCCCCGAAATGCCTGCTTTCTATACGACGGCCAGACTGCGCATGCGCAAAATGATGAAAACGGACGATACATTAGTCCAGTAGGATCCCACTCACTCACTCACTCACCCACTCACTCACTGTGCGTCCATGCGTTAAGACGGGCGTTGGGGACGCCTCATGGACGTTGTGCACGCTTCACTCACTCACTCACTCACTCACACTCACTCACTCACTCACACACGCGCGCACATACACTCACACTTACAGGTAACTCTACCAGGTAGTTGGATGGAAAAATAGGCCGTTATCTACTCCAAATGCACGCCATCGCACCTCTTCAGAAAAATCTGACCTATGGAGCCGCACCCACAATAAACTGGTGTAGACTCAGACTCGACACTGTCCCGTAACAATTAAAAGTATAATTGTTTGTATAAGGAAATATGACAAACGAAAGTGTATGTACATACTCAGTGTTTCGGATAATTTTAGAGCTGGAATAATGCTCTTCGTAAATCCTCCTGAGGAGCCAACGATGACTGAAAATCCTGGCTTTTATTAAGCCTAGATTTTAGATTTTTGTAGATTTTCCCCTAAGTTTTTGCCTCGCCTGTATGCGATTTGAGGTGGAAAAGGGAATACTCCTTTGACGTTTGTATTTCCGTTAGTCAAAGTCCAACACTTATTGAGTATACTTCTCAGGTTTGCCCTCTTGGGGTGGAAGGTAGTAATAAACCGAAGATGTCTGTGTTTGCAGACTTGGTTTTTATCCTTTATTTTACGTTTGAGTAAGCAAGCGCGGTTGGCAGAGTCAACTTTGCTCATATTTTTATCTATTTCGGAGATAGATATGTGTCTTGCTTTCTCACTAAGGGCAGTAAGAAATAGTCAAGAAAGCGCCCCAATCTTTCTGTCGGGGGGCCACATTGAGCAATAATCGACCGTCCAGGAATCTTCATGTCCTGTGGCAGTATTGTATTGATGGGATCCATGGTTTTAAGTATAGATTCCATTGGTTGGAATCTTGGTGGATATGTCCGAAAGATAGTTTAAACTCTTTCTGCTAAATTGGTTATTAGCGTTCATTTTTGATACGAATTTTCTGACCAAATGTTTGGTCGCATTAATATCTATATTGTTTATTTCAATATGGTGCACTCCGTTATAAAGCAATCTGTGAGCTGCATTGATGTATAGTCATCCCGGTTTAAAATAACAGTTGTGTTATTTTTGTCCACTCGTGTACAGATTATCTGGAGGAGCGCTTCACTTTGACACATCACTCAACCCAATCGGTCCACTAGGGGCCCCTCTCGCTCCCAAAATGTCCCGAAGATTGCCGGAGAATTTCCCTCAGCTCTCCGCGTATTTGGGACTACTTTTTCTGTCCACGGAGGCTTTTTCCCGCGACCGCATCACCGCCGATGGCTTCACCGCGGAAGAATACATGCCCCAAAGGTCACGTGACCGGAAGTGACGTCACCATGGCAACCACTTGATCTGCGCAGTGACCTGTAAAAATTGGAACTCTTCTGTGTTCGGAGGTAGTTTTTCTCCCCAATATGCTAATTTTTTAGGTCAAAGGTCAAGTTGCGTCAATATCAGTTTTATATACTACTCAAGTAGTACGGAAAGCAGCAAACAACATGAGATTTGGACTATTACAGAAACAATATATGATACCGTTGATACCGCCCCCTATTTCACTATTAATAAGTGTAAAAAAAGGCTGTAAAATGTTATATAGAAATCTCTTGACCTTTAGATTTACTGTACTAAACAGTTCTTGAAAAAAATTATAGTGATTCGGAGTGGTATATATGGAATAATAATGTAACAAAGAGATGTGAAATATAAATGGTTTCGATACAGAATTATTAACCGAATATTGACTACCAACATTTTTGCACATAAACTTTAACCTGATATATCTAACTTATGTACATTTTGTAGTAAAGTTCGAGACACTATTATTCATCTCTTTTGGGAATGTGAACATATCTACCCTTGGTGGAGTTTACTGGAAAATTGGTTCGGTTCGCTTCGGCGGGTGTTCCAATTATATTTTCTCCAGAAAAAGTTATACTTGGTCTTTTACAACCCAGAAATCAGCCACTCAACTACTGTATTTCTATTATTAAATTTTCTATATATAAAATGAAAGTAGTTAAAAATCTCTTGGTTGAAAAGTGTTCAAAACGCTTTAAATGTGCGTACGAAACCGATAAATATTTCCAGTATAAGAACTGCGAATGGCGCTTGTTTTACCAGTATTGGTCATCGCTGCATTTACTGTTTAGACTCTTATGACGTTGTTTGCGTAGATAAATCGAGGTGTAATGACGATGTATCTGTTTGTTGTATAACATGAGTTTCTAATTACAAATACAACTATTTTTGTTTAGTACAATAAAATATTGTATGTACAATGTGTATTACCTAACAAAACCAAATAAGATATAAAAAAAAGAATCAGTGTTTGTTCTATGCGATTTAGTGTTAATTCCAGCCACGATCAGCACAATCTTAATGAATTATCAGTTTCATATGACATCCGCCTTTCTTTTTCGATAAAAACGCGGAAATGGCCGCGTTCGGCACCCATAACTTCAAATAATTCAACTTACGCATCGACGGACGAATTGGTCTTTCCTTTCAGAGGGGTTAGAAGTTGAATTTGACGAAAAAGTACGAGACTATGGGTAAATCAGATCACCAATATTTTAGGGCGGGGGGGGGGAGAGTGACCTCTTCTATTTCGATTCTACGTTGAATGTTTTACAAGCGTTGATCAGCATTAATTACAAAACTTGATTTCAAATGTTCCAGATGTATATGTTCACCAGACAGCGAATATGACTGCTTTATTTATTAGATTCTTATGTCGATCTTTTAGCCAATGTTTATTATTTTAGCCCATATAAAACAAAACTTATCGGTCTATCTCTCTGTGTTATCTGTGTAATCTTTGTGGTATGCCGCTGGCCCCTATAGTATTCATGAATCCGCCTGATAATAACTAGAGTTTAGCGGCGAGCTCTCTTGTGTTGGAGGTACGATTATCACCGTATGAATATGCATGATTATGAGACATGCGCAGTCATGTACTATCGCTCTATCGCTCTATCGCTCTATCGCTCTATCGCCATCGCTCTATCGCTCTATCGCCATCGCTCTATCGCTCTATCGCCATCGCTCTATCGCTCTATCGCCATCGCTCTATCGCCATCGCTCTATCGCTCTATCGCCATCGCTCTATCGCTCCATCGCTCTGTTTTTTGACGTACGATGGCGAAGTGACGATGGCCCCTCTCGGCCATCATAGAAGGGCGAAGTCAGGATGCGACGTGGCGAAGGCAGGATGCGAAGTGGTGAAGCCAGGATGCGAAGCGCTAAGTCAGGATGCGAAGCGCGAAGTCAGGATGCGAAGTGGCGATAGCAGAATGCGAAGTGGCGAAGCCAGGATGCGAAGCGCGAAGTCAAGATGCGAAATCAGAACAAAAGAATGCAAAGACTGGAAGCGAAGCGCGAAGCCAGGATGCAAAGTGGCGAAGCAATGATGCGAAGCGCGAAGTCTGGATACGAAGGCAGGATGCGAAGGACAAGAGCTGGATTCGAAGCGCGATGTCAGGACGCAAACGCCGGGTGCGATGTGCGAATCCAGGATGCGAAACGCGAAGTCAGGATGCAAAGGCCGGGTGCGAAGTGCGAATCCAGGATGCGAAGCGCGAAGTCAGGATGCGAATTCAGGATGCGAAGCGCGAAGTCAGGATGCGAAGTCGGGAAGGCAGGATGCGAAGTGGCGAAGTCAGGTGCGGTAACTTGGCGATTTAGCATCCTAAGTTCGCGCTTCGCATCTGACTTCGCATCCTGGCTTCGCACTATGGCATCCTGCCTTCGCATCCTGACTTCGCGCATCCTGACTTCGCGCTTCGCATCCTGCCTTCGCGACTTCGCATCCTGACTTCGTATTCTGACTTCGCGCTTCGCATCCTGGTTTTACCACTTCAGGTGTGGTAACTTCGCGTTTCGCATCCTGTCGTCGAATCCTGTCTTCGCGAGTCAGCATCCTAACTTTGCGCTTCGTATTCTGACTTCGCATCCTGACTTCGCGCTTCGCATTCTGGCTTCGCATCCTGCCTTCACATCCTGACTTCGAGCTTCGCATACCGCCTTCGTCCTTCGCATCCTGACTTCGCGCTTCGCATCCTGGTTTTGCCACTTCGCATCCTACCTTCCCGCCTTCACATCCTGATTTCGCGCTTCGCATCCTGCCTTCGCATCTTGAGTTCGCGCTTCGCTTCCAGTCTTTTGCATTGCTTTGTTTTGATTTCGCATCCTGACTTCGGGGCTTCGCATCCTGGCTTCGCGTCCTGACATCACGCTTCGCACCCTGGCTTTGCACTTCGCATCGTGCCTTCGCGTCCTGAATTCGCGCTTCGCATCCTGGCTTCTCCACTTCGCATCCTGCCTTCGCGAGTTCGCATCCTGACTTCGCGCTTCTCATCCTGCCTTGTTGTGTCGGTCCAGATTCAATAACGCAATACGGCGGCATGGAACATCAGAATTCAGTAGGACACCGACACGATTCATTTACACAAAACTAAAATTGGAGCGAATCCGCACAGTCCCACAAGCGAGGCTCCGGAAGATCTGAAAACCTAGATCACCGACAAGTTCTGAGCGTTTCCCCGGAATAAATAGGTTCTATATTTTCACATATGTTTCCCATAAGCAGGCATCGATATTGAAAATATCACACCTTATGTTTGACTCCGTATGAATGTCTGATTTAACACATACAAATCCGGCCTATAGCACATCAAGTCACGTGGTGCACTCGAGGCGATAATGTCTGATTTTAGATATATATTGAAACTCCAACTTAGACAGTATACGCTAAATCACATGAACATATGATGGTTAGTTTAATACACCTATAAATCAATCAATTCTTTATTGCACGACTTTGGTTTACTACAAAGCTCAGCTTGAGTTACTTTTCACTCAACCCGAGTTAAATGCACTCACCTTGAGTGACATTCACTCAAGCATAAGAGTGGAAATTAATCTCACTCAAGTTGAGTGAAACTAACTCAAGTTGAGTGAAAAGTAACTCAAGTTTGAGTGAACAGGTACATTTCACTCAAATATGAGTGGAACAGTTCACTCAAGTTTTTTTAGAGAGTACGGATTTTATGGATAAGATTGTGACGTTGGAGAAATTAACGTCCAGAATTTCGGACTTGGATGCATTTCGTTAAAGAACCAAATTAACAAAAATACAACAGGTTACACAAAGAAATATCTCATTCCTCCGAAAGCCTAACTTGAAATGCCTTCACCACCGATTTAAGTATATATGATCAGGCATTGTGTACACTATTTTAGTCAATATGGGGTGGCGCTCCCTGACCATTCAGAAGGAAATATGTTTAGCCTGTTTGTACGGCCCATACTGGCGAGAGTAGAACATTAACAAAGAAGTCCACTTAAATTCACACGTGCTAACGACATGCGCCATTGAACATGATAGGGAAAATAAAATAACAGGGCAAATTTGAAAAAAGTAGAATTTGGTTCCAAATGAATCAGTTTAGAGCATTTCGCTAACAATCTCAACCTGAGGACATAAGCTGGTGAAATTCAGGACATTTCACCCTGCAGACATTTCTCCATTCAGACATCCTCCATGCGGACATTTTCCCCGGCAGATATTTCCTCTTTCCTATTTATTCTTGGACTATGACTTAGTACTAATGTGTTACAAAGTAGAACTATTGATAAAGACAATTTGGAGCATTTTCTTCTTTTTTTTTGTAAATATATTTTCAATAGGCTTGCTTTGACATGATTTCCCCCTCCTTATCCATGTTTAAGATACTGTTAACAAGTTTTGTATGACATAGTAAATAATTGTAACAAAGTTATAATTAAAAGAAAAAAAGTCGATTTTTATTTGATATGATTTCAGACAATAACTCATGGTATCAATAAAGACAAAAAAAGACATTGTTGGATAATATTTTTGGGCCAATATGACACTGTTCACAGCGTTTTTTTTCTTTCCAATTTATTCACCAATTCAAATAATTACTTAATTTCTAAAACTATGTAAAAATATTATTTGGTTTGTTATTTTTATCCTGAGAGTTAGCCTGGCTGTTACCTGAGTAGAATCAGTCGGTGTTTGACACAATGAAATTCGTTGTTTGTTTGTCTTTAAAACCTCCGATTACACCTTTATTATCTTAACTCAGATTGTGGTTGACATTAGATAAGTAATTGGTTAGTATTTATTTGAGATTTATTTATCACTGAGTGATATCTGTAAACCTACATGCACATCACGTACGCTATTATTCAATCAAGCAAAATATAGACAGAAAATTATACTATGTATAACCTAAACATGCATTATCACTGAATAGTTAATTAAGACGGACAGTTATTAACTAATACTATTGATTAATCATGCCAAATTATAGAAAAAAATAGGAAGAAAATGCTCAAAATTGTTTTTGTCAACATTTCAGTACAACAATGTACTAAGAGGGAAAAGTCTGCAAGGAGAAATGTCCGCACGGGGGAATGTCCGCGCACCAAGCTGGTGATATGTATATATTTATCGAACATCGATTTTGTTACGAGAAAACAGTAATGGTTTAATGTTTGACGATCTGCACATTTTGTCTTTGATGTTTCTTCGATATCAATCAAATGATCTAAACTGGATATACACTAATACTTAAATTCCAACAATAAAGTTAATGATCTCAATCCCGGACTTAATTATAATTGAAGGTAATTCGTGAACAATATATTTTACCAGATAGCAGCGACATATGGATCTGATCTCTTCCCGAGGCCTACAGCCTGTTGCAGTTCAGTTTATAACTGGTTTAATTTTGGGGAATATGCAATATGCATCACATTATCTCAGAAAGGACTGTTATATTACACTGATTATAGTTCAGACAGCTTGAGGTTAAAACTACAAATGTGGTCCAGTTTTCATTTATCAAAAATATATCCATTTATTTGTTGTAAGTATGGGAAAGTGTGCAACATTGTGAACCGCAAATTCAAGCCTGTCGCTGCTATCGGGGCACATTTATTTAGGACTGACTTCATTTATCTCGGGCATCCAGGATTGAGCCTTTTCAATCTATGTTTACCTAGGAAGACATTTACAAAGCCGCACATATAGAAGATATGTGGTATCATGGAGCCTACTTGTAGGCTCCATGGTGGTATTCATACAAAAAATACATGTAACTTTGCCCTGGAAAATAATTTGGATAATATGTATCGACATAGGATAATGATAATAAGATTAGATTAGATTAGATATCTAACCTCACCCGGATATAATAAATTCACAATGTCTCATTGATTCCATGGGCTAAAATGAGGAGAGGCAGCGTAACTTTGCTCGGTCCTTCCCCCTCCCGCATCACCGCAGACCAATACGCCGAATTATATCATTGGGAAGATATACCAAAGTTAATTTGAAAATGCCGCTGTATGCATGTTGAAATGAACGTTCCTGTAATATCCCAATATTAATACCTTCCACTCCTTATTAATTATGACATATAAGATGTCTTAAGATGAAGTCTAATATAAAACATTTAGAATGCCTTGAATACAAAGAAGGCCATACTGTAGGCCTACTCCACATCAAGTTTTCTCTCCTATTCAAAGTTACTTGAACTGATTACATCCTAGAACAACTTTATTCGGCAAAACAGATCAGATCTACAACTTATCTGGACGTTTGGGCCCTTCGTGCTGATTTTCGCTCATATTTGGTGATTAACAGTAGATATGGATAGCTAAACCGCGGTATCGTCTGCGCGTCACCGATAGTGCCGATAAGAGACACACCCGTCCTGCCTCACGAACATTTATCTCTACCGTTCCCTCGGCCCTTGACATCAAAGACCGACCGCTGAGATATAATCGGTGATTTATTTATTTGTCACCACTAACGGAAACACATTTGGGGCACCTAAACGCTGATTTTTACAAACGTCACCAGTGTAATCAGTTTAAGGGGACGATAACACTGGTGACATTAAGGAAAATCAGCAGTATGTGTTAGTGTCAAAACGGAACGCACAATACCGCTAGTGGTGACGTTTTCTTGAAATCATCGATTGCGTCGAAACAAGACCAGTAGGAAAACGGGGCAAGTTACTGGTGATTTTTTGGCACTTTGTCACCACAGCTTGTGCACAGTGTAATTCTCTGTAGCATTACGGTCACCTTTCTTCAATATCTGGAGTATAATACCCTCAGTCCATAACGTCGGAAAATAACAGGAGTCCAAAATTACATTGAATAGTTTAGAAAGAACGGGACATAATATATCCCTACTGACTTTGAAATACTCATTTAACATATTGTCTGAACCATGAGATTTGCCAGTTTTAGAGAAAGTAAAAGATTGCAGAATTTCATCTTCTGTGATTGGCTGATCGAGCTCCTCGATAACACAGTCATTATTGATATCAGAATCAAGAGATGGGGTTGGAACGGTACGATATTTTGTCTGTATGTTCTTGTAGTGTTCAAAGAATTCATCAGTTGCGATATTATTACTAGCTGACGTTTTCTTACATTTTCTTACATCATACCGTTGACACAAGCTCAGATAGGAAGCATCGAGATGAGCTTTGCGCACAGTAAAGGGCACACTATTTTTAAATCTGCAGTTTTGTATAACGTAGGTGTGGCTAAACTTCCAAAGTTTGGCTCTGAATCCCCAAATGACCTGTTATTTTCTGACTGATCCGACATTTAATCTTTGAGATGGACGATAAATTGTATGCCTGTGACAGGTAGTCAAATATTTTTCTTTATTCAGCATCATTTTATAACGGAGACGGAATATTTCCCAGGTTTCAGCCTGGTTTGTTTACAGCTCAGCACTTCTTACAATGGTTTCTTCTTGTCAATAAACAGCCTTATTGCGCTGGACAATAACGAACAATTGAACAATCTGAATGGCACCCGGTTCAATGATTGATAACTTGGAACACAAAATAAAAAGGGCTAAATATGACAAACTCGCATTAGTCATCAGTTTCAGGGATAAGAAAAGGAAATGAGGGCATTTCCACAATCTGCAAACCAAACGCCTAAAAGTACTGACGTCTGAGGCGGCATTGAAGTATTACGCGCGCAACGAGAAATTCGGATTTTTGACTCCCCTCGCCCCTCCCCCCCCCTCCTACGCACCAGGTAAGAACTTTCTTTGACCTCCTCCCCCATCTACGCGTACAAGATGGACTATAAATTGAAGCCGAACTTCACAGGTAGATATGATGCTGTACGATGGGTGTCCATTCTCATAGAGTTTTTCCGTAAGCTGTCAGCATTGTAAAACTTATGACCACTTTACTATCGCGTTTACTTAATGACTATAATTAAGGTGTGTGGTGTCTTGAGTCGATGACCAAAACCGGAGGGTAGTGATAAGGTGTTAGAAAACCGTCGAATGAGCCTGAAAACATCTGGCGATGTATATGTAAACACCCCGTCCATCGTCAAAAAAAGAGACCATTTTCGCAGAAAATTCACATCACATTATCTTCTTGTGCCATATAATATCCAGAAACAGCCTAACATCACAGAAAATGTGTTCTGAGCGAAAATTTTATTTCAAACGTGATCTAATTTAGAAATATGAAATTCTCAAGGAAGGAAAGCTGCATTTCACAACAAGTCATACCGTTTAAAAATATGAGGCAAGCATAATATTATTATTAAAAGTGATACATTCATTCTGGGAATAATTCGGATAAAATCTGTAATTGATCAACCTCTTTTGTTGTATCAACCTCGGGCACTGTATGTTAGTTTGAGGTAGAATATTAGGACAATCTGATCGAAATATAAATGCAAAACAAAAATACACTGGTCAAAACGATTTATTTTTCTGTGATTCTGTCAACTCTACGGTCATATTACTTCGGAAGCGAAAACAGCAGCACCTGTCACTCTGTCAACATCTTTGGAACCATCAGTATATACGCATAGAATAGATACATTCACCACGAAATCTCCCAAATTTAAGGAATATTCTTACGGTCATTCGTATTGAATATATGGATACATTAAAACGCCTCCAACATGTACAGTACGCCCACTTTCCAGTTCCAGATTGTCCACGGATCCTACCGGTAGGATAGCTGTAGGGTCCGCGGATGATGGCTGGATGATTTCAAAAATCATACGCGGACCCTCCAGCCATCATCCACGGACCATACGCGGATCATCCGAGGATCATCCGCGTATCATCCACGGATCATCCGACCATCATCCACGGACCCTCCGCGTACCGTACGCGGATTGTTTTAGATCGGCACGTCAGCCTATACTCTTTCACCAAACATGATATGGTCAGACAAGTTGGGCGAATTCATGTTTTGTCTTTTGTTAGATTGAGAATATGTTCGACAAAACAATAAGTTATAGCTGGGCTATAATGAAATTGACACCTACGATTACATAAAATCTCGTTCGCAAAGACAATGGATTATGTTTAGCCTAAAATATGTCCAAAAAAACCCGCCAGAAATAGATCAGAAATAGACCGCTTCCTTGGCGAGATCGGCTTTGTCGAATTATTACGGCTTAGCAAACTCCCGCTGTGTCACACTCGTCCTGTGCCACGTGGGTTTAAACTTTCCTAACGACCCCACGGTCTTCAATCACATCATCGTAAAATACTGTTACTTGTTTGAATGTTTAACTCTCAACATTTCCCTAACAGAAGATGACAGTACAGAGAATATCCACGATAAAAACTGAAAGACTGGCAATTGTAAACAGGTCTCCCCATGCCGATAGCCAATCGGCGACGGCCTCTCTTCAGCCTTTTGGTGATACTCCAAGCACGTGATTTTTCCATTATGATTTTCGTTTTCTACCTCCGTATAAATTCTTTAAATAATGTGAATCTCATTCCGTATCGTCACATATTGGAAATGATTGTGACGAAAACGAAGATTTCCAATTAATAAATAATGAATACTGGTAGTGTATTTAATGATTACTGTTGTGCGATCATCGTAAATCAAGCATTTCTACATTAATTCTCCATGTGATTTTCATAAAAATAATGAAGGTCATCTTTCACTATTTCATGCACGCCCCATGCATCAACAAGATGTTAATTTACCTTCCATAATTTCTAGGTTCATTTAAAATAGAAAGCGTTATATTTAAAAAAAAAATAAAATAACTAGGAAGGAGCACGACAGTAAAGAGGCGTTTTAACAGATTGGTGGATCTATTTATCATTCTCAGAGTAGAAATGATCTACAAGGAAGGGAGCCGTTTTAAGCTCATTATTTCATTTCTTCAGACCGATGAAGTGAAACACAAACAAACTACCATAAAGACCAGTTAATTCATTTCTTTAGACAAGGAAGCAAGGTGATTCTGTCAACTCTACGGTCATATTACTTCGGAAGCGAAAACAGCAGCACCTGTCACTCTGTCAACATCTTTGGAACCATCAGTATATACGCATAGAATAGATACATACACCACGAAATCTCCCAAATTTAAGGAATATTCTTACGGTCATTCGTATTGAATATATGGATACATTAAAACGCCTCCAACATGTACAGTACGCCCACTTTCCAGTTCCAGATTGTCCACGGATGGTGACTGGATCCTACCGGTAGGATATCTGTAGGGTCCGCGGATGATGGCTGGATGATTTCAAAAATCATACGCGGACCCTCCAGCCATCATCCACGGACCATACGCGGATCATCCGAGGATCATCCGCGTATCATCCACGGATCATCCGACCATCATCCACGGACCCTCCGCGTACCGTACGCGGATTGTTTTAGATCGGCACGTCAGCCTATACTCTTTCACCAAACAGGATATGGTCAGACAAGTTGGGCGAATTCATGTTTTGTCTTTTGTTAGATTGAGAATATGTTCGACAAAACAATAAGTTATAGCTGGGCTATAATGAAATTGACACCTACGCTTACATAAAATCTCGTTCGCAAAGACAATGGATTATGTTTAGCCTAAAATATGTCCAAAAAACCCCCGCCAGAAATAGATCAGAAATAGACCGCTTCCTTGGCGAGATCGGCTTTGTCGAATTATTACGGCTTAGCAAACTCCCGCTGTGTCACACTCGTCCTGTGCCACGTGGGTTTAAACTTTCCTAACGACCCCACGGTCTTCAATCACATCATCGTAAAATACTGTTACTTGTTTGAATGTTTAACTCTCAACATTTCCCTAACAGAAGATGACAGTACAGAGAATATCCACGATCAAAACTGAAAGACTGGCAATTGTAAACAGGTCTCCCCATGCCGATAGCCAATCGGCGACGGCCTCTCTTCAGCCTTTTGGTGATACTCCAAGCACGTGATTTTTCCATTATGATTTTCGTTTTCTACCTCCGTATAAATTCTTTAAATAATGTGAATCTCATTCCGTATCGTCACATATTGGAAATGATTGTGACGAAAACGAAGATTTCCAATTAATAAATAATGAATACTGGTAGTGTATTTAATGATTACTGTTGTGCGATCATCGTAAATCAAGCATTTCTACATTAATTCCATAATTTCTAGGTTCATTTAAAATAGAAAGCGTTATATTTAAAAAAAAAAAAAAATAACTAGGAAGGAGCACGACAGTAAAGAGGTGTTTTAACAGATTGGTGGATCTATTTATCATTCTGAGAGTAGAAATGATCTACAAGGAAGGGAGCCGTTTTAAGCTCATTATTTCATTTCTTCAGACCGATGAAGTGAAACACAAACAAACTACCATAAAGACCAGTTAATTCATTTCTTTAGACAAGGAAGCAAGGTTGCCTTCATTTCTAGAATTATTTTGTTCGTGAGTATTCAAAACAAGGCTACTCTGTAACTCCTTGTATGCACAAGTTAATTGCCGTTGAATCAAAGAAGTTTTGTGTTCAAAATTATAGTTCTTCTGGATATTACACGTGAGAGGTTCCCCGTCGGAGCTATAGACACCTGCAGTGTTAACAATTCAGATGCGAACCAACAAACCTGGGGATGTATATATGATGGAAATAAAAGTAGAATTCCACATTATTTCTCCTTTTTCTGTCTTATTTCGTACTACCATTGGTATCTCTTTTTTCTCTGCTATATGTGGGATCTTTTACGCGAGATGTTAAATCGGATCGTTTCTAACCAGCGGTCGTCGGAATCGTTTGCATGTTATGGCGAAATCCTATTCACAAAAGAACCTTTTTGGCTGGATGAATTTTGTTATGGAGACTACCTTCTGAGTAATTAATTGTTTGGTTTCTCATTATATATTCTTGTCAAGATGTTGAATTGGGGCAATTGAATATACTATCGTATCCATTCTTTAACCGTATGGGAAGCCGCCCGAAAACATCAATTTCCACAGTTAAGTTTTGCATGCATATGTTCTTTATGAATCAAGAAGGGAAGGCGCCCCAACAATCCAATCTCCAAAATTAAACTTAAAATCATTTTGTATTTTTTTAGCTCATCTGGGCCGAAGGCCCGATGGGCTAATGTCATGGCCTGATTGTCCGTCGTCTGTCGTGCGTCGTCCGTAAACATCTTCTTCTCTGACACCGCTTGGCCGATTAAGCTGAAACTTGGCATGCGTTATGAGAAATGAGTACAACAGAATTTGTTCATGCGGTGTCGATTCGATTTTAAATATGGCCGCCATGGTGGCCATCTTGCATTTGCCAGTGAAATCTTGTCATCATTATTTTTTGGTAACTAATTCATGGATCTTTCTCAAATTTGGTACACCAGTTCCCCTTTGGGTCTAGTTGTACAACATGTGTACTTTAGTCCAATTTGAATATCTAATATGGCCACCAGGTGGCCATCTTGGATTTCCCCATGAAACTTTGTTATCGCGATTTCTCAGGAACTACTGCATGGATCTTTCTTAAATTTGATACACAGGTTCCCCTTGGGGTCTAGCTGTGCAAGATACCTTTTGTGGTCTGATTCAAAAATCCAATATGGCCACCAGGCGGCCATCTTGGATTTCCCGATGAAACATTGTTATCGCGATTTCTCAGGAACTACTGCATGGATCCTTCTCATATTTGACACACAGGTTCCCCTTGGGGTCTAGTTGTGCAAGATACCTTTTCTGCTTCGATTCGAAGATCCAATATGGCCATCAGGCGGCCATCTTGGATTTCTCCATGAAAAACATTGTTATCATGATTTCTCAGGAAGTACTGCACGGATCTTTCTCAAATTTGGTACACATGCTCCCCTTGGGGTCGAGTTGTACAAGATACCTTTTTCGGTTCGATTCGAAAATCCAGTATAGCCACCAGGTGGCCATCTTGGATTTCCCCATGAAACATTGTTATCGCGATTTCTCAGGAACTACTGCATCGATCTTTCTCAAATTTGGTACACAGGTTCCCCTTGGGGTCTAGTTGTGCAGGATACATTTTCTGCTCTGATTCGAAAATCCAATAAGGTGACCAGGCGACCATCTTGGATTTCCCTATGAAACTTTGTTATCGTGATTTCTCAGGAATTATGCATGGATCTTTCTCAAATTTGGTACACAGGTTCTCCTTGGGGTCTAGTTGTGCAACATACCTTTTTTGATTTGATTCGAAAATCCAATATGGCCGCCAGGTGGCCATCTTGGATTTCCACATGAAACTTTGTTATCGCGATTTCTCAGGAACTATTGCATTGATCTTTCTCAAATTTGATACACAGGTTCCCCTTGGGGTCTAGTTGTGCAAGTTACCTTTTCTGGTCGGATTCAAAAATCCAATGTGGCCACCAGGCGGCCATCTTGAATTTTCCTATGCAATTTTTTTATTCTGGATTCTCAGGAAATTACTGCATGGATCTTTGTCAAATTGGGTACACAGGTCCCCTTGTGGTCCAGCTGTGCAAAATACCATTTTGGTCCATTTCGAAAATCCAATATCGCTGCATCTTGAATTTCCCATGAAATTACTGCATGGATCATTTAGTGTTCGGGGGGACAACACAAGTTAGAAACTCTTCTATTGCAGTTCTTCAGTAAAAAATTTTTACAGCTACTTTCTCCAGTTACAGCCAGATGAGCTACAGTGCCGTGGCACTATCTTTTTAGAACTATAGGGAGGGAAAAATGACCAGTCGGGGAAATGGCCTCTGTTTTCAAAATCAAGTCCGTGGATTACCTAACCTTGCAGACCGTACATCCATATTTGCGTTAGCTGTACCATGCAATATACCAACGAAGACATAGATGAGGCGTATTACATCCACTGGTTTCAGGGTATCAGTAAGGGATCAGTATCAAAAGTGAAAGAAAATAAAAGTAACTCCGAAAATGGAAGTCATTGTGATATAATATTCCATATTTCGACTGTGATTATATCATCGTCACTTCAAAAGTGAAGATCGATAACTTTCAAGAGATAATCGCATGATTTATCTGGCTATTATCAAGCTCTCGGTTACGAACTGAAGCAACTGAAGCCGGGAGTTCCCCCTCCCCCCCTCCCAAAGAAAGAATGGGTACAAGCAAAGTTTACGTCAACTTTACTATAGAAATAATGCATTGGACTAACGTGACGATAAGTATATTAGAAAGTGCATGATAAGAATGCGTAATTGGAATAAAAAAACATGCATGGGATCTATTATTATAAAACCATAATCAATGGATTACTATTATCTTTCAGATGCACTCTATAAAGTCAATTACTGAAATAGATTTATACGAAACTGTACAATAATCTCCGCTATATATCTTTCAAATTATGTATTTTTATTTGTTTTAAGATATATATAGTGCTTGTAAATGAATTGATTCAGAAATTTGTATATGGATAAATAAAGCATCTTGTTTATGAGCATCGAAGTCGGAAGTGACACAGAGTTCAATCAACGTATTAACAACAGAATAGACTCGTGAACATACACAGACAAAAGGTGGTTTGATGAAACAAAACAGTTTGTGTAAAAGTTGAAATTTAACTGAACAATTAAATAAATAAATCAACCAGAATGGCAAGTGGCGAAAATAATTTCGCATGCGAAGGTGGACACAATTATTTCAACAGGGTTACTTACCAAGGGTTCCCTTTTCTCTGACATTGACAGAATTAATCAAAGATTATGAAGATACAATAACAAAAAAAATCTCCAGATGTGAATAAAATAGTGAAGAAAACCATACTTTCACAATTTTATTAGAAAAGCGCCACATTAGTCTGATCAAATAAATATTACTTTTATTATGGGCGTACTATTTTGCCCGAACTATTATCTTATTATGTAGTAATTTTAAATTTGGAAATACACTCTTTTGAGATTGATTACATACGTTTTCCAAAGAGAAAATGTATACGAAAAGAGAGATATGACAAAATATACGCACATGTGCGAACGAGTATAGCACGGACCTCACAGAGAGCATATATATATAAACACCGCAACAAAAGTAAGTTCCCCCCTAAACATTGGCTAATATTTTCTAAGATATTTATGCGATTGTAGCGAGATTTCGCACATAGTATCAGTTTGACCAGCGCAACAATCAGTGAAAATGATTACCCTGCAGGTGGCGCTATGGCTGAATGCGCATGGATTCAATGCAAGACGGTCGCATTTCAAAAATTGCAAAACAGATTATCAAAGACAGATTTTATTCAGTCATGAACAAATCCTAACAGGTGGGGCAAAGACAGTGCTATCCAATCACAAGGTTTGACCAGAGCAACAATCGGTGAAAAAGATTGCCCTGTACGTGGTGCTATGCCTGAATGAGCATGCATTGAATGTAACTCGGTAGCATTTCCATAAATTGCAAAGCAGATCATCAAAGACAGATGTTATTAAATAACTAACAAATCCTAACCGCTAAAGCAAAGACAGTGCTATCCAAACACACGGTTTGATCAGAGCAGCAATCAGTGAATATGATTACCGTGTAGGTGGTGCTATGTCTTAACCCTGTCAGGCCTGGAGGGCCATTATAGCCCCTCCAACCAAACTTTCTCTCCGATCTCCGGAGCAACAACAAAATCAAAGTAAACTTTTTAGTTTGTCATATTGGGGTCAGTTTGAACGTACATTGTATTTGCATATCTCCCGAACAGAGGATTATGAGTAAATCCAAGATGGCGGCCATGTGAGGTACCAGAAATTGATGTTTTCATCATTTTTCTTCAAACGTTCTGCTTTTCCTCGCGAAAAAGTGAATGAAAATGGTTTTATTTCACATCGGACTATTATTTACTAATTTATCATGCAGTTTTCGCCAAAAATACATAAATAAAAAAAATCGAAAAATCTGACCAAAAAAAATCGACCAAAAATGCCTTTTTGAAATGACGTCACTGTGACGTCATCACATGTTTGCATCATGTTCTGGTAGAGCAACTACATGTAAAAAGTCCGCTTTTATTTTGTTGTTGCTCCGGAGATAAGAGAGAAAGTTTGGTAGGAGGGGCTATAATGGCCCTCCAGGCCTGACAGGGTTAAGGCATAGCACCACCTACACGGTAATCATATTCACCGACTGCTGCTCTGGTCAAACCGTGTGATTGTATAGCACTGTCTTGCTCTACCGGTTAGGATTTGTTCGTTATTGAATAAGATCTGTCTTTAATAATCTGTTTTGCAATTTATGGAAATGCTACCGTCTTGCATTCAATGCATGCTCATTCAGGCATAGCACCACGTACAGGGCAATCTTTTTCATCGATTGTTGCTCTGGTCAAATCGTGTGATCGGATATCACCGTTTTTTGCTCTACCGGTTAGGATTTGTTCGTTACTGAATAAAATCTGTCTTTAATAATCTGTTTTGCAATTTATGGAAATGCTACTGTCTTACATTCAATGCATGCTCATTCAGGCATAGCACCGCGTAAAGGGTAATCATTTTCACCGATTGTTGCTCTAGTCAAACCGTGTGATTGGATATCACTGTCCTTGCTCTAACTGTTAGGATGTGTTCGTGATTGAATAAAATCTGTCTTTGATAATCTGTTTTGCAATTTTTGAAATGCGACCGTCTTGCATTGAATTCATGTTCATTCAGGCATAGCACCACCTACAGGGTAATCATTTTCACTGATTGTTGCGCTGGTCACACTAATGCTCTGTGAGAATTAAATATCTTAAAAAATATTAATCAATGTTTAGGGGGGAACTTACTTTTGTTGAGGTGTTTTATATACATTTTCTTCGCGATCGGAAAACGCCAATCGCAGATCAAATTTATTGCATTACCCTGTGCTAAACTAATAAATATTTGCGAGAATAATCAAGATACTAGACTGAAGTAGAAGTAGAGGACACCCGTTACAATAAAAGATGCAAATTACGGGTAGATCGGTATAGCAAGGCTCAATATTATTGGACAATGATGCGGAACTTTGAGGAGTGTCGATATTTTTCTCCGCACAAATATATTACTTTGTGAGCCATTGACAAATACAAGAACACATAAATATACGAATCTTCACGCAAATCACTCCATCAACAGATGAATTCATACTTTTTAATGAATATACCGTAAACCCCCTTTCTTCCAGATTATTTTCGTCGATCAGAAATAATCCCGCATTATATGCGATTATAACTCGTCGAAAACATATGATTATCTATCAGTGAAACTCAGTATAGTGCAGGCACGTCAGTTCACGGCCCAAACCATACGTGGAGGATCCGACCATCATCCGTGGATGGTCCGACCATCATCCGTGGATGATCCAGCCATCATCCACGGATGATCCAGCCATCATCCACGGATGATCCAGCCATCATCCACGGAGGATCCGGCCATCATCCAGCCATCATCCGTGGATGGTCCGGCCATGATACGTGGATGGTACAGCTATCCTCCAGCTATCCTACTGCTATCCTACCAGTAGGATAGGGTAACCGGAAAGTGGGCGTACTGTACCATAGCAATGCTTCCTGGGGTCTGAAGGTGCAGTCTGATGTAAAGCAAGTGGGTTAGGTTCATTAGTTTGCTGACAAAGTTGCAAACAAATTTGATCGACGCTGCTAATTTGAGATACAATTGAACGGACCAATTGAACGGACCATCTTGCAGTGTGCCATTGTTTAGCCAATGTAGGCTCATTCTGCCTGGGCTTGCAGCAAAATTTCCTCTAGAAATAATAAATGTTTCGTGCCAATCGTTTGGTATAACATTTTCGACGATTTTCCTCCTTCATGGTTCTCATAGAGAAGGATAAGCACGGAATATCCGACGAGGGCGCAATACAACTACGAAATTACAAGTATGACAACTGTACAACAACGTTACCCTAACTTGTAGAAAAGCCAATATTGCTTCAATCTGCCCCAAATTTCACAGACTAGTTACAAATTCATTTTTCATCATTCACATTAAAGATCCCGGTGATATAAAGGAGATTTCTCTGACTAGAATTGATTTTCCTGTTGGTAATTTTTACAGCCGCAGTCTTGACCTTTCCTTAACAGCTCTCCTAGTGTCAAACTTCAATCAATTTCCCTCATATTTCATAACATAATAATTTTATTGTCCCCCGCCGCAACGCGGCCGGGGACTTTAAAATGGTTCTTGCTTCTGTGTGTCCGTGCATGCACGGACATGTCCGTGCAAATACTTCGTAAGCAATAACTTCTAAATGCTTTGTCGAATTCCTCCGAAATTTGGCATCTGCATTCTTTGCGACCAGACGTCTCTTGGTATTACGTTTCAGCAAGATCCGCCTGTAGGTGGCGCCACCGGGGTCTTGCTTCTATGTGTCCGTGCATGCACGGACATGTCCGTGCAAATACTTCGTAAACAATAACTTCTAAATGCTTTGTTGGATTCCTCCGAAATTTGGCATCTGCATTCTTTGCGACAAGACGTCTCTTGGTATTACGTTTCAGCAAGATCGGCCTGTAGGTGGCGCCACTGGGTCTTGTTCCAATGTTTAGTGCATGTCCGTGGATGTTCGTGCAAATGCTTCATAAGCGATAACTCCTAAATGCTTTGTCGGATTCCTCCGAAATTTGGCATCTGCATTCTTTGCGACAAGACGTCTGTTGGTATTACGTTTCAGCAAGATCCGGCTGTAGGTGGCGCCACTGGGTCTTGTTCCAATATTTAGTGCATATCCGTGCAAATACTGTGTAAGCGATAACTCCTAAATGCTTTGTCGGATTCCTCCGAAATTTGGCATCTGCATTCTTTGCGACAAGACGTCGCTGGTATTACGTTTCAGCAAGATCCGCCTGTAGGTGGCGCCACTGGGTCTTGTTCCAATCTTTAATGCATGTCCGTTCATGTTTGTTCAAATCCTTCGCGAGCGATAACTTTCGAACAATTTGTCGGATTTCTTCGAAATTTGGTAAATGCATTCCCTGCGACAAAACACCGTTGGTGATGTGTTTCAGCAAAATCCACCCGGAGATGGCGCCACTAGAGTTCATTCCATTATTCCATGCTGCAAGTGATAACTTAGGAACACTTGGTCGAATTTCTTTGAAATATCCTACATATGTACCTTTCTGGGTAACATGAGAAACGTTGCGGCTCATCGGATTCTTCTCAAATTTGGCATGCATTTACCATGCCAGGAGCTGTTGCTTGGGATTGCCTTTCGCTCACTTGCACTCACAGGTGGCGCCACCGGGTGGCAACATCACAAATTCGTTTCCGGGTAATAACTTGAGAACTGACCATCGGATTCTTCTCAAATTTTGTATGAAAGTACCGTGACATAAGATGTCGCTTGATAATGCATTTCACTGACTTGCGCCTAGAGGTGGCGTCACCTGGTGTCAAAATCTAAATTTGGTTTCTGGGCAATAACTTGAGGACCCTCATGGGATTCTTCTCAAATGCACGATACCACGATACCATGTTCCTTGGGATTGTATATTTCCCGCTTCTTTCCGGGTAATAATTTGGCAACTGCTCATCAGATCATTCTCAAATTTTGTATTCATATGTGACCCGCCCCAAATAACATGAACACCGGTGGGCATCTAGTACCGGCAATAACTTGAGGACCCCTCTTCAGAGTCTCAAAGTTCATATGCCGATACCATGACATGATATGTCATTTGGGATTGTGTTTTGCCTGCTTGCACCTACAGGTGGTGACTCCTTGTGGCAAAGTCTAAATTTGGTTTCTGGGCAATAGGTTGAGGATGCCTTCATATTCTTGTCAAATTTAGTTTGCAGATAATATGCCATGAGTTGTCTCTTGGGGTTGCATTTCGGTTACATAATTTTCATGCTACATGCATGGTAAAGAAAATATATTACAGTAGCAATCAACATTCAGTCAGCCATTCGGAGTTGATCTCAACACCTGGGAAGGTGGAAAGACCCCTCTGCATCTTACGCCTGTGAAGTAGCTGTTGCCATCCTCATGAATATCTTCTGAAACCGACAGCGCTTATAAATATTGCTGCCATTTTGGCGGGGGACCTAGCATCCTCTGGCTGCTTGTTATGGTAGATTCTGGTAAACAAAAATGGTTACCATATCTTGGAATATTTCTATTCAAAATCTGTGATCACCTATCTGCCTTTTTTCACTTGAAAATATATGTTTAAGATCCAATGCAATAAGGTTTCACCTTTGGCCTAAAACTGATCTACATGTAATTTCTTCTTAGCTAAGACAGTACAGGTGTTCCAGGTAGAATAAACATGCATTGTCTTTGAAATTCACTATTCCTATAAGAGAAATCAGCCACACCTCTCATCCACTGTCCACTTAGATTTCCAATGTCCTTACCATGAGGTGATAATTTGCATACAAATGACTGCACAGGAGTAGCCAAATTATATTTGTGTCTGGATGACTTGAACATGGAGATATACTAATTGTAGGCCTAATGTTATTGCTGGTTTTCGTTCACATTGAAACGTTGTGGGGCCCCGAATTACCCCCCCCCTCCCCCAACCGCCCCACCTAATCACAGACAAACACATATCTTTTTAGTAAAAACATTACAACAACAACAAACTGTCGGTCTAGTCCATTAATGCGCTCACTGATAACTGGAGACAGATTGACATGAAGACCGGCTAGCTATCCTATATTATTGAATACAGGCAACGACAATTGGACCTGACATAATCTCTGCATGAACTGAGCTGACAATTGTCTACTGCAAATATGTTATATCGAAATCTTTCAATGTTACTTCTCAGATGAAGAAAAATCCATAAGCAGGAAAATTTATAGCAAATCCAGGCTGCATAAACTGTCAGCAGGGCCTGCTAAATGCCAAAGATAACCAAACTTCCTTACTCGGTACCTCAAATTCGAGCATCCAGCCAGACACGATCAGGAGGCAAAGCTAGCTAGCCTCTGTTTCACACCATCACTTTGGATGAAATAAGGTAGCTCAGACTTTGCTCTTTTAGATTTGAGCTACTTTAAAGTTCATAACAATTTCGATGAAGTTTAATCTAGAGGATTCTCTTGTTCAGAATTTTATCATTCCTACGAAACCAACGTTACTTACCAATAAACAGATTATTGGGTTCCCTGTCATCTGCAGATTCGGAGACTCTCTCAAGCAATGGCATTGGCTGTAGCGCTCAAAACCCTGACATAGGCTCATAACCCTGTGAGAATATAACAGATAGAATGAAGATACATGCAACACATATAAAAGGTTGACGACCTGGGCCATCGCCTTAAAAGGGTGACGGCATTGGCCATCACCCTTTTTCATCACCTTTAAAGGATGATGGACAGGCATCATCGCTATATAGACGATCTTCTCGCTGTGGATAATTGCTATATAAATGACGCAGTGAAGGATATATATTCACCTTCACTGGATTTGAAGAAAACTACAGATAGCCCTACAGGCACATCATATTTATATCTATATCTCTATAAAAATGAAGCGGGTATTCTCTCTCGTCGACTTTATGACAAAAGAGATTTCGACATCGTAAACTATCCCTTTCTGGACAGTAATATTCCAGTGGGACCTGCATATAGCGTATACATATCTCGCCTAGTAGCATTTGCTAGATCCTGTGTTACATGTGACGATTTTAATCAACGTCACAGAACATTATTGCAGAAACTTATAAAACAGGGCTATACCACCAAGCGCCTTCACTCAAAGTTTCTGAAATTTGGCGATACATATCGCATGCTGATAGCAAAATACGAGCGTAGCGTGCAAGATCTATGGCGTTACGTTTCGTAACTTGTGTCTAATTCTGCTTAACCCGGGGCTAGGGGCCGTATGAACTCATGTACTTCAAAATCCTCATGATGCTCATATGAACAACACAATCAAAGCGTGACTGAGATACATCATTCTTTAGATGACGAATTTACAACGATTATTTTGGATTAAGAATACTGATCAGCGATACGGATTTGATATTTTTGGAACATCATGATGTCTTGCTGGCATCATTGAAAACTGTTGGCCGCTTCTCTCTTGCAGGAAACTAGCATGTGTTTATGTATACTATAATTGTATTTTTGAATTTGGTGCTAATACTGTTATATGGAATATGGATTAGGTCTTTGGATTATGGACGCGGATATTCTTTAATGGACGACGGCAGAATTGTGAATGACGGACCAGAGGCATGTAATAATCACTCTTTTTCTGGCTGTATGGCTTTGAGTCCGCGAATTATGCGAAAATGTGAAATGTCCTATTATTTCCTGGAAGATCGAACATTTTACCTTCGAAATGAACGGTAACTTGTATACTTTTGACAGGTATTCAGCTATTTTCCTGTTGAACATATGTTTTGTCCAGCTTCATTTGATAACGAAGACGGAATATTCCCCAGTAAAAGTCTTCAGCCTGGTTCGTTTACAGCTCAATCTTACTTACAATGGATTCTTCTTTTCGATATGCAGCCTTATTGCGTTTAACAATAACAGACAAAACATACACCATGTTTTTGAAGCATAAACAGCATATACAGCATAGACTTTCACATCAAACAATCTGGAGCGCACTCCTTTCATGATTGATAATGTCTGAAGTATGACGCCTAAAACATAATAAATGCTAAATATGGCAAACATAGTTTGCATCTCGAGCTGGCCAATTCCCGACTATACAGCATGGAAGAATAGGGCAGTTGTGGCAGGCCGTAAATCCGCGTGGGTATATAGTAACTACAGCGATTTTGCCGTGATTTTCGGTGATAATAATCTTGTGAAAATATATGGAGGTAGGAAAAATGTGATAATTGGTGCCATACGTTATATATCAAAATAAAGCCCATGCTTTTGACTAGAGAATGAAAATAAAACAAAAAAACTAGATCATTTTTCGACGTCACAATGACGTCATAATTACCCTTATTGGACTATTGATTGGACTATTGGGGGGAGATGTCCGCCACTAATCTATCTGACATATTTCCAGAATGGAACAGAATTATGGACCAAAAATTTCTTGCATCATATCTTATGAAGAAGCTTAGTGACAAAGAATCATGAAATCACAAAGATGGGTACCCCCAGTAACATATATACACACGTTGGATTTGGGGGTTGGGATACATTTCGTCGTTTTAACATCATCAAATCTACGACTGCTGTAACAAACTGTGTATGAATGGCAAGCTATCTCGGTGGCCTATCAAAATAAAGGTATTTTCGAGATATGACGCCATCATGATGTCATAATAGCCTCATAATATATATTCGTTGTCATAGTTCAGTTGGATACTCTACTAGAAGAATAAAGCGTCTCGGTAGTATTGTACTCAAAAGCGTTCCAGGTTTAACATATCGGAAGTGTTAGTGATCAGTGTTTGAGGAAAACATCGACATTCGGAAACCAAATGACAACGATTCATAAATAAATCATCATTACGAGCTGATTCAGTGAGGCTAAAATCTTGCTGTGTGGTTCTTTGGCGCATTATCGGAATCTCGAAATATCATGGTTTATATAGGAACGATATTATGCAAAGCAGGTGGGCATTCTGGGCAGGAGTGGTAATGATGATAAAAGTAAATAGGAAAACGAAGGTTCAGCGTCAGGTGGATATAATTTTTCAGGTCAAGAGCATTGTTCCTCATAGAATTGTACAGCATAATAAAAACTGCCATGGAACCATAATAAAATCGCGAGGGTTCATCCAGAGTTTGGCATACATGATATGTAAGATCAGTTATCTAATTCTAATTCAATTCAAACAACGTCAGGATGTCTATAACGGAAAGATTTATCGTTTACCTTGCCTTCGCAAAGCTTCACTAAGGTTGAAATCTATGCAAAAGTAATGTCATATTCTACCTCTGTGGTATGCATAAAGACATGTCACTAGATCCTTCATGCATTCTGACACCAACATTTAATGTATGTACTGTATAAGTTGTGAACAACAGGGCATTCAGTATATACAATATATAGGGTTGTTTATCTCTCTGTTGCTTCGTTATACTATGCCTGGAAATATACAGTGAGAGACAATGAGTAACGTAACAAGCAGCCAGAGGATGCTAAGTCCCCCGCCGAAATGGCAGCAAATTTTTTTAGCATTGTTGGTCTCGGGGGGGGATATACATGAGAGAGGCAACTGCTACTTCATAGGCGTTGGATGCGGAAGGGTCTTTCTGCCTTCCCACGTTTTAAAATCAACTCAGAACGGTTGACTGAACGTTTTTTGCTTCTGTAATATAGTTTCCATGCAGTGAAGCATGGAAATTATGTAACAGAGAAGCGACCCCAAGTGACATCTCAAGGCATATTATCTGCAAACCAAATTTGACGAGAAGCTGAATGCATCCTCAACCTATTGTCTGGAAACCAAATTTTAAATTTGCCACCAGGTGTCGCCACCTGTAGGTGCAAGTGAGTGAAGTGCAATCCCAATGATCATCTCATGACATGGTGTATCAGCATACGAACTTTGGGAAGGGATTATTGCCCAGAAACCAAATTTAGATTTGTATGCACAAGTGTGCGAAACACAATCTCAAGTGACATCTTAAGGCATATGGATACCAAATTTGAGAAGAACCCAATGAGCAGTTGTCAAATTATTGTCAGAAACAAATTTCAGATTTTTCCACCAGGTGTCGCCACCAGTATGCAGAAGCAGGTGAAATACAATCCCAATGGATATATTATGGCATGGTATCTGCATACCAAATTGGAGAATAATCTGATGAGCGAAATCCAATTTAATTTGACACGAGGTGATGCTACCTGTAAGCACAAGTGGGCGAAACGCCATCCAAAGCGACATCATATGTCATGATCTATTCATACCAGATTTAAGAAGAATCTGACGAGCGGTTCTCAAGTTATTACCCGGAAACAAATCTGGTATTTCGCCACCAGGTGGCACCACCTGTAAGTAAAAGTGAGCGAAAGGCAATCCCACGCAACATCTCCTGGCATGATACATGCATGCTAAATTTGAGGAGATTCCGATGAGCAGTTCTCAAGTTAATGGCTGAAAACAAATTTTGATTTTAACACCTGGTGGCGCCACCTATAAGCGCAAGTGGGCGAAATGCAATCTCAAGCGACATCTTAGGTCATGGTATTACCCGGAGACAAATTTGAGATTTTGCCACCAGGTGGCGCCACCTGTAAGTGCAAGTGAGTGAAAGGCAATCCCATGCAACATCTCCTGGCATGTTACATGCATGCTAAATTTGAGAAGAATCCGATGAGCATGCAGTTCTCAAGTTATTGGCCAAATTTTTTTTTCAGATTTTGTCATCCGGTGGCGTCACTTTCTGAGCAGAAGTGGATAACGTAATCCCAAGCAACATCTCATGGCAAGGTACAATGTATATACATGCCTAATTTGGGAAGAATTTGATGAGCAGTTCGCAAGTTATTTCCGGGAAACCAAATTTCGAGCAACATTTCAAAGCGTTTCAAAGATATTGCTTGCAGCACAAAAGAACGGAAAGAACCCTAGTGGCGCCACCTACAGGCAGATATTTCTGAAACGCAATACCAATCAACAACTTGTCACAAGGAATGCATACGCCAAATATTGAAAAAAAACTAGATACAGTCGATCGAATACGATTGGATGCATGCCTTTTGCATCTTTAGTAAAGGAAACATTCATTATTTGTGAAGAAAGTAAAAACGTAAAACTTAGGAAAAACATCATTAACATGGCCCCATAAGATGCCTTGAGGGTAGGTACCCACATACCAAATTTAAAAGAATCCATTAAGGTTCAACAGTTACTGTCCGGAAATGCAATTTTAACTTGGCCCTCAGGTAGCGCCATGTTTAAGCAGATAGGCATAAAAAATAATCCCAACCGAGATCTTGAGGCAAGATCCTTTGACATTGGAAATAGAAAATGCTAACTTGGTCTGCAGGTGGCGCCACCTATGAGCAGATCGACAAGAAAAACAATACCAAGTGAAACCTTCATGTAAGGTACATGTATACCAAACTTGGAAAGAATTCATTCAAGTATTACAAAGTTATTGTCCGGAAATATAATTTTAAATTTGCCCCCAGGTGGCACCACCTATATGTGGATCGGCATGAAAAACAATGCCAAACGAGAAATTGAGGCGAGGTACCTACACACCAAATTTGGAATGAATCGGTTCAGGTTTTCAAAAGTTATTGCCTGGAACACTTAACTTAGCTTTCAGGTATCAACATGAAAAACATTCTCAAGCCAGATCTTAGGCAAGGTACCACCACACCAAATTTGGAAAGAATCTTTAAGGTTTTCAAAAGTTATTGTCTGGAGATGTAATTTTAACTTGGCCCGAGTTGGCACCACCCAGAAGCGGATTGGCACGAAAAACAATTCCAAGCAAGATCTATAGATAAGGGACATATTTACCAAATACAAAAACATGGGTCTGTGCCTGATAAATTGAAACCTTTTGGTGTTGCAATTATCTCAATATTGCAGACAACACACAAATGTCAGCTTCTGCCAAGATATATTGGAGATATATATGCTCAAACACAATATATGAGGGTCGGGCGAGGGCTAGTTTGGGAGATAGAGGGTGCGGCGCGGCGCCCTGGGGGTGGGGACATGCTCTTCTTGAGGGTAGTGGTAGGTGTGCTGACATGTAAGCCATAGAAAGCTCCCTGTACATGAAGCAATCACACTGACAACCGCACGCCATCATCTGTCAGTCCGAAAAACTACAAGATGGAATTCAATTCAATTCAGGAAATTGATCATATGCACATTGTGCACCCAAACTTTAGGAACTCAGTTGCAATTAATATAGTAAGTTACAGGTGTGGACACAAATGGTTCCTGCAGAAGCTTTAGGGTAAATCATATGATGTGAGATACAATTATTTGATAGCAAAATTGAAGGAAATGTTGTCCTTCATTTAAGATGACACGAAATTAAACAAAAAAACGGGTTCGGTATATCATGTTATACATCTGAAAAAAATATGGTTCGTGCAGAAGCTTTATGGTAAATCCTATGATGTGGATTAAAATTATTTTATAGCAAAATTGAGGGAAATGTTGTCCTTCATTTAAGGGGACACGAAATTCAAAACTAACACGGGTTCGGTACTGCAGAAACTTTAGGAACTCAGTTGCAATTAATATAGTAAGTTACAGGTGTGGACATAAATGGTTCCTACAGAAGCTTTAGGGTAAATCATATGATGTGAAATACAATTATTTGATAGCAAAATTGAAGGAAATGTTGTCCTTCATTTAAGATGACACGAAATTAAACAAAAAAACGGGTTCGGTATTTCATATTATACTTCTGAAATCAAATATGGTTCCTGTAAAAGCTTTAGTGTAAATCATATGATGTGGAATAGAAGGACTGGACAGCAAATGGTGTCCTTCATTTAAAGCAGCATGAAATTCAAAACTAACAGCGAGAAGCGGAAGAAAAAAGAAAAAATGACAAACGCGTTTAGGGATGCCTAATTATTAGACAAAGCATTTAGAAGTTATCGCTTGTGAAGAATTTGAATTGTAACCACGGACATGCACAGCAGATTGGAACAAGACCCAGTGGTGCCACCTTCAGGTGGATCTTGCTGAAACACAATACCAACCCATGTCTGGTCACAAGGAGTGTATATGCTAAATTTCGAAGGAACCCGACAAAGCTTTTGGAAGTTATCGCCTGTGAAGAATTTGAACAGACATCCACAGACACAAAGAGAGCAAGACCCATTTTAACTGGAACGGACATGAAGAAGCGAAACTCAGTGGCGCCACCTTCAGGCAAATGGTACTGAAATCCAGTACGCAACCGCGTCTTCTCACAAGGAATGTGTATGCCGAATTTCGGAAGAATCCAAGAAAGCGTTTGGAAGTTATCGCTTGTAACTGACATCCACCGACACAAAGAAGCAAGATCCATTTTGACCCAGTGTCGCCACCTTCAGGTAGATGTTGCTGAAATGCGATACCGACTGGCGTCTTGTCGCAAAGAATGCGTATGTCGAATTTCGGAAGAATCCAACAAAGCGTTAGGAAGTAATCATTCGAACAGACATGCACGGACATCCATGGACATGCACGGACAAAAATAGAAGCAGGAACCATTTTAAAGTCCCCCGGCCGCGTTGCGGCGGGGGACAACAATAAAAAAGCTATGTTTTTGATTTGAACCTGTGAATCACTGTTCTATCTTAGAATGCGATCTCTCTAGCATCCCCATATATCCAACATTATATCTTTACTCATCAGCACTACATATCTCACATAGTGACTCTGCAAAATGCTCTGACCAATGAAGTAAAAACATGCCAGATTTTCGAAAGAATTCTCCACAATGAATCCTGCTTCATCGATTGTTAAGGCATCTTTGTGAGAATAGATGATATTGACCCATCGATTTCCTCTCTATTACTCGGAAAATGAACTTTTTGAGTCTGTTCTAGGAAAGGAGCATGAAGTAGTTATCAGAAGATAAAACCAGTTGAGAACAGCCATATACCAGTACTCAAACGCTATGATTTGCGTTCGCACTGTTATTCTGGGCTTCGCCAGTGTAACTTAAAATGTTGGTATCCAAAGTACATCTTCCAGAGTTGGAGTATATTACAATCTCTCTTGGTTGGGGAATAGCTTTGAGGTGCGCTGAAAGAAATTTAGTTTGCACAGGCCATATTGCAGCGTGAAATAAATATATTACAGTTTATAATAGTGTGAGCCTTGATCAATAATCTTCTAAGAAATGCCAAAATGATATGCATCAAGAGTTTGACAACTTATTGATTCATTCCTATCAGTCGGTCTTCCAGGGTGCCTAGGGAAGCCTTCATGAAGAGTCATATGGTCTGTTCCTACTCACCAGACGTCAATTTTTCCCACCTCTTGTATATCGCTCCAATCCACGTGCTCAACTTAGTTTTCTTGTTATTTTTTCTTACACTTTTTTTTATTTGGATTTGTATATTTTGTTTCACTCCATGACAATGTGGTGTGGCCTACGCTCATGTTCTTGCTTCATTACAAGCGTCTAGTCCGTCATTCATAATTCAGCCGTCGTCCATTAAAGAATATCCGCATCCATAATCCAAAGACCTATTCCATATAACAGTATTAGCACCAAATTCAAAACGACAATCATAGTATACATAAACATAGGCTTGTTTCCTGCAAGAGAGAAGCGGTCAACAGTTTTCAATGATGCCGGCAAGATATCATGATGTTCCAAAAATATCAAATTCGTATCGCTGATCAGTATTCTTCATCCATAATATTCGTTGTAAAGTCGTCATCTAAAGAATGATGTATCTCAGTCACACTTTGATTGTGACTGTTCATATGAGTATCATGAGGATCTTGAAGTACATGGGTTCATAACCCTCCCCTCCATTTATAGCTTGACAAGTGGCATATCTTACCGATGTTTTTTGCTATGGTATTTACTCGTTTCTGACAATTGATAGTCACATAGTTAGTTCTTCGACAATTCGCTATAACGTCATAATAGCATTACGTCCTCTGAATTAAGAAACCATATCATCTCGATATGTTTCTCGAGGAGATACATAGTATGGGGTACAATGACCATACAGCTGGGGCGGGTATACATGCTCTTTTAGTTCGGGTAAGGAAGACACAAACTGAACGATATCAATTCAACCATTCTGCGAAGATATGGATAATATACATCGCGAGAAGGGAATCATCAGTTGTCCATGCATCTGAAATGCGAATCTAATCTACCTAATAGAGTAATTAATCAAAATGAAGGAAAAGTATGTGTAGTTGTATATACATGCATAGCAGATGACAATGAACACAGTCAATTAGATTTCGGACCTATTATGCTTTTTTCTGAAGACTCAACTGACCTTTTCTCCTCTAATCTAGTTTGTGGTCTTCGATTCTAAATTGTAAAATTATAGTTGACCTTTTTCAGAACTATTTTCATCAAGTTCACCTATAGTAATGAACATTCGTCTTGCTATCTACTGGTATACTTTTAGCCATTATTGGTCAATAATACCTCAACTGACTTACCAGGTCTTTTACATAAATTGGACTGTTGGTGCCTTCTCATTGGTCGTTCTTGAATAATCTTTCTATCGTGATTGAGAGAGAATCCACAATGAGCTTGATACATGTTTGTTACAGATTTTTGTGAATATAAAACATCGGTCAATCAAGTTGCAATAAATGTGCGATTAAACTAAAAAAAGTGACTGATATGTCGCCTAAACGCAAGATTTGAAAGTTCTAACAGAAAATGAAAACAAAATATTTTGGCTGCTGCGATGGCATTACCTTCTTGGAAGTTAGTTGTGGTCAATTATAACGCTGATTTTTCAAGATTTCTATTTCTTCCAACGATATTTCTGGGGACAGAAAAACACTATTCCAGTAAAACTAAATAAATTCCATGCGCTTTATAGTTACGAAATGCTAAAATTTTGAGGAAAACGCATTTTTTTTCGATACCCTTCTTGATTGCTTTTTCGGAGATACTCATGATCCTGTGTGACTAGGTTTTTGCACTATGGCTTAAGATGACCCCAGTAGGATAAAGTATGATGTCAGAAAGTTTCTGTTCATAATTCCGTTCCATTCTGTATTTAGATCAAATAGATTAGTGGGGGTCAAGATGTCCCCACTCTCAGCACAGATACGGGTAATTATGACGTCATTGTGACGTCGAAATGTTTTTCTGATTTTTTTTTTATTCTCTACTTGAAAGCATGGGTTTTATTTTATGTTTGTATAACAGCTTTCCAATAGTCATGTATAGGTTACATGCATGTTTTCCCTAATCCTTCATAGTATTTAATTACAGGAGTTCATTAAAATAAACCTACTTTACTGAAGCAAGATCAGTGATATACAAGCGTGTAATTTACAGACAATATTTTGTCTGTATTTCACTGACTTTCATCTGCGAGAACTGTATCTGACTTATCAAGCTTATCTATCCTGTCCCATGATCCGATACATTCGGGACACGAACCCTGTCCATCAGGTTGATCGGAGCATTAGTTCCTTTTTACCCAAACATTAGTTAGCATCAGTAAAAACACTCAATTCATCCACAGCTAGTTAACTAAATATCCTAAGTACTTGTTATTACCAGTAATTGTAATTGTTCGTGTGTTGACAAATCCTGGTTATTCAGGTGCTATAGTTCTAGTGTGGCACGAACAAATATTCTTGTCCAATGGTGTCGACAGCAATACAGGTTCTAGACTTGGATGCATGACTGAGCTTACGATTTGCATATGAGTAGAACTGATTTTCATCACACGATCTCTGTGCCATATGTAAGATAATACAAACGAAATGAAATAGACACGGGGCGTATAGACGGGTTTCGTTATGTGAAGCTTCGAATTGTAGGCTTGGTCATCTTTAATTTATGACGCGATTTTTATGATTGAAACAGTAATGCCCCATTGTAACGACGTGGTAGTTCCGCCATTAGACTGATGTCATCACATGAACGCATAGCTACAAGTGCATGTATATGAGTGAACAAATCAAATCCTTCAAGTCGATGGGAAACACCAGACGGATTTCATTGATGAAAAAAGAGTATCGACCCCTTATCCTCACAATATTACTTCCGCTGTTACGTCACGTCCGGTCTCTGTCTCAAGCATTTCTTTTTTTATTTCCCCTAAAATACATTTAATTGTGAAACAGACTGAATCCAGTCTACCTAACCACAGCAAGCTAAACTAATTGAGATAAATCGAGGAATTTGTAAAAATGTTTCAACCTTGTCCTTTTGTTCAGTAAGCTATGGTAACTTGGCTTTAGACTAATTATAAAATCAAATTGTTAATCAAATAACAATGTATACTCATTTAGCAGTTCACTGCCACTCTTTATTTTTGAAAACATAAAAGCATAATAACTGTTCTGTTGAATGTATTTCGTCCAACGTCAAATTCTAACAATGAAAGAAGTTTTCAGAAAAATATGTTGCTACAAGACTTCAGCGTGGAACGTATTCGATTTTGTTACATATTTAATGACATCTTTAGATACAATCACTATATGGTATAAAAAAAAAGACAATATATGTAATGAAATACCATCTGCAGTATACCAATAAAACAACAAAATGTAAGCACAAGGCAAGCTCTCATACGCCTGTAGATGAATATCTTTCATTTGTGTTTGGATGCATGTTATAGATGCGAAAAATGATAGGAGAGGAGATTGCTCCAGATATTTGTTACACTTATTAAAGTTATCTGAAATTAAGGAAACCAAGTGCAGCTCAATAGAATTAGGCCAGCTCCAGTCTAACCACTAAACAATACACAGAAGTGCAGCTTTTTGCATGTTGAAGAAACCCTCCGCCTATCTTATCAAGATAACAACAATGTAACTTTCCAGAAAAATGTGTCCGAGTTCCAGCTCGATATACTGCAATATTGATACCAAAAAGTAATGTTGAGGAAGCGGTGGCATTGTTCGTGTACCCTCTCCGGATTGGAACATTTTCGGATGAAGCGATAATCTTACAATAATCGACATATGGTCGATATTGTATCCCAGCATCTGGCTGTCCGTTCTACCAACTCCCTAGCTTCCCAATATCAGTCAGTTTTTGCGCCCGGCTCCCAAATACTATGCAACACCATCTCTTCGTGAACAGTGTCCAATTTAGTTTCAAATGACACTTTACCCTATCTGGCCTGGGCTTTTTGGGACCTGTCCAGGCCTGGGGAGGGGACCCTTGGGTCAAACTCAAAAAACATTTTTGGTCGATTTTTCCCCCCCCAAAAAAAAAATTCTCCGCAAAAACTATATGATAAATTAGTAAGTATTAATGTGATGTGAAATAAAACGTTTTTGCCCACTTTTCATCGCGGAAAAGCATATTTTTTAAAGAAATATGACGAATGCACTCTTCTGGTACCCCAACGTGGCCGCCATCTTGAATTTACCCATGATTCCCTGCTCGGGAGGTTAACAAATGACCCCAATATGATAAAATATAAAGTCACGGAGTTTCAGCTCTCCATTTTGTGTCGTTCCGGAGAAATTTATAGAGGGGTGGGGGGGGGGGCATTTCCCCCCAGGCCTGGTAGGGTTAATAGACGCCCCTTTTGCAATGCTAATTGTTTCGACGAACCTTCCCCGGTAAAACAAAAGTAAGGAACAGTTATACGGCATGGATATCATTGTACGAGAAGTAAATATTGTCTATGATGAAATTATCGATGTCAATATTCACTTCGCCTTTCATCATTTCGTATATCAAATGTATCCAAGTGTGCACAAATTTAGGTCGACCAAAACTGATGCGCAGTTTGAAGTCGATAATCGCAGCCAGATATATTAATGTCCGTGCCCTTGGTATTCTTCCGCAAGCTGTCAACATGATCAAATTTATGGCTACTTTGACTGTCGCGTTTCTCTTTTGCTGCCGGGTGAACAGAAAAGGATTATGCTCAGAAAATCTGACCAGGGCGCAATACAATTACGAAATCCAAGTTACAGGGTATTTCAATACAAGAGCAACGTTAAGCTGAGAGTTATAATTGGTATCACTATGTGCCAAATCAAAGTTTGGCTCTGATGTGAATGGACCCCACATTGTCTCTGACACCTACCGTCTGGCCATACAGGACAGTTTTTATTTTTTTATTTTTTTTATTTATTCATTTATCTGTTTGTTTATTTGTACAAAGAGTCAACAGGCACAAGACCCACTAAAAGACCCCGATGTAACGCTAAACACAACATGGTGAATTCAATTTTTAAACGACCTCATACAAACTAAGATCATTTTAAAAAATATAAAATATATACACAAGTATACACAGGATAACACGATTTCTAATATAAGTAAAAGAGTAATTAGGATACCGAAGAAAATAAGTAAAACCATGGAATACGTTATCCAGGATATGAAAATGCATTTATGTGTAATACAATTCCGATGCAGCAGTTTTAAGAGTGGTTGCTGAAGTGAAAATATCTCTACGTCAACATCAGATGTGAATAAATTATAAAGACTAAGAACCCGAGGTAAAAAAAGAGAATTTTCTGAGGTTAATTCCTGATTTCGGCAATACAAAGACGGCGGGCCTGCGTAATCGCCTCACTTGGACGTTAAAGGGAATTTGTGATAAAACATATGGACACAGATACCTGGCATATATATTGTGTTGAAGGGAGACTAAATCTAATACTTCCCTTCTTTCGGATAGTGGGGGTGGATTAAAATAACGGCATGTCGATATGTAGCCTAGACTATAATAACAAAAAACAGGGATTAAAACAGGTATATTTGATAAAACTCTTTTGAATACTCTCGATCTCATCTGCTAAAACACAATGGGGGACCACAGTAGTCCAGTCTACTTCTAACTAAAGATATGTACAATGATTTAAAAGCTGTGATAGAGGAGAGGGGCCTACATGTTCTGTTGATGAAATCGAGTATGTTCAATGATATTTTTGCACATATGTTGCAGGTGACATTTAAAATTGAGATCAGTCTTTAAAATCACACATAGATCGCAGTTACACGTTCCAAATGATTACCGTTTATAGATTAGTCACACGAGAAGACGTTACGCTTTGCGGTGAACATGATGTAACCGCATTTGGTAACATTTTAAAGCAATTCCCACTCACTATACCCTGTCGACAAGTTATGTATGTCGCTTTGAAGTAGTTGACAAAATTATTGAAAGCAAATTTCCATCCATATTTGACAATCTTTTGCGTACATATCGATATATGAGTTAACCACCACGGTCAAATCGCCTCTCACTAAAATGAGAGGTTGTGTAACTGGCTTGTGCTGGTACATAATTGGTAGAACTCAGAGGTTAAGGTACACTGTACCCTGTCCATTCTTTGGTTTCGACGAATATTTTCACCATTTTTTACTTTTAGACGTTTTCTAACACCTGATTATCGCACAACTCATCAGTTGGCATTTGGTGGGTTGTCGAGATTATTATATTATGACGGCTCTCTGATTCATCTAATGCTGCATGGTCCGTTCTTCGGAACGGCGAAGTCACATTATTCAAGATGTTCCAATGAACCATCTCAATTAAAACGTGACTCGCTCTCTGAGAGTCACCTTGTGTTTGGATGGTTTTGGGTACAATGTAATTACAATAACGGAAGGGTCAACCCATTTCATGTCGATTTTACTACTTAATTATGGTCCGTATAATCTCGCACAGTTCAATTTTCGTTTTTCGTTTTTGGTATCTTGAAATCAAAAATTGAAAAATGACGGTCAAAATTCAATTTTCGTTTTCGGTTTTCGAAAATCGAAAATTGAAATTTGACGGTAAATGTCCAATTTTCGTTTTACTTCGCGCAGAAATGAGAATCAAATATTGAAAACTGCCTCGATTTGTACGTTTTTCGATTTTAACTTTGACGTACATGTAGCAATGTTAAGTGCACACGCGCAAGGGTTATGAAGTCATTTTCGGTCCGCGGAGAAGTACTGAAAGCGCAAAATCGGATCGTAGAAGTGGAGTATAATACGAAAATCCAGTGGGGCGAGTTTCACCACAGTATACGAGATCCCTGGAGCCAGGCATTCGCACCAGGGGGCATAGCACTGTTTCGTTTTAAAAACGAAGGAGTTTCCCAATGATGTAGGGGTCACACAGTGGAATCCCTCGGAACACCATTTTTAGACTGTATTGATTAAAATTCAGCCTAAGGTTGACAGAAAATCAGAATTAATGAATTCAGAAAAAATATCAAGCTCAGTGAAGAAAAGTTGTTGAGGTCATGCATATGGGAATGAGGCTGTTATTTCGGCGCCATTTTGTAGTTCAGATAGAAAGGAAAAAAATACAGAAAAGTAGCTGGCGATGGTAACACGATTTGCATGTTTCTTTGGATACAGATGACAAGTTCGTAGTAAATATAAAAATCTCCTTTGTGTAGTGGATACGTCAGCCATCGGAAGGTCGAAAATCACATTTGGATGTTGTTGTTGTTGTGGAAATTTCAGGTCACTTTCCGAACGTTCTATTTTTGGCATGAACATGTCTCTGAGATAGATAGACTTATTTTACTATATAATAAATGAATAGTTTCTGTATTTAGAGCAGTATCAGAGCGAGGCACCAAACATTGGACTAAACAGAGCAAGTCTCCAAGACATTATAGCACATAGCTCCCCAGAGCATAATAGGCCAACTGCGCATGCGTAGGATCGAGTAGGCATGCGCACCAGGTATGAAGCATGATACGGAGAACAACGGGGTTAAGGCACATTGGAGTTTCATTAAACAAGATACCTAGAGCCTGGCATTCCCACTAGGGTAGTAAAGTAAATACATGGGTACCCTAATCATAATCCCAAAGGAACTTCCCTTGGGTGTGTGTGAAGTTAATGCGTTGAAACGAGATGATGCCCACATTAAAGTGTTGAAGTGTTTTTGACGCCCGGCGTCAATGTGTCGAAGCGTTTGACACCCGCAATTTGAGCGTTGAAGCGTTTTTGACGCTTAGCATTGATGTTGTGGGCTTCTTTCGTGGTCCATCAGTGTGATGATTTTTAGGGGACCAGGTCCGGAGGACCGAGGTCCCCTCTTGAAATCGTTCGGATTCACTATTATTATTATTCTTCTTTTATCCACCGTTTTTGTTCCAGTCACATCTCCAGAACGGCTTGGTCCACAAGCTTGAAACTTTGTGAGTTGATAGTAGACCTAGTAGTGATGTGCATATTACAAGCGGGATCTGATTGGTGAACCCGTATGCGGGCCATCTTGGAAAATGTTCAAAACCTTCAAAGATCTTCTCCTCTCGAACCACTGAACCGATCGACTTGAAACTTGGCATGCACAATCTATGGGTCGGGGTCTTCCATTCTTTTGAACGGTTTCTTGCCAGTATATCAAATATGGCCGCCATAGCCGTTCAAATCTACCCCGTATGGCGGCCATCTTGGAAAATGTTCAAAAACTTCAAAGATCTTCTCCTCCCGAACCACTGAAGCGATCGACTTGAAACCTGGCATGCACAATCTAGGGGTCGGGGTCTTCAATTTTTCTGAACGGTTTCTTGCCGCGATATCAAATATGGCCGTCATAGCCGTTCAAATATAGGTCAAATTACAAACCTCAGATTTTCATTCCAGCCACATCTCTAGAACGGCTTGGTCCACAAGTAGACCTACTAGTGATGTGAATATTACAATATGTTCTCAGACATCGTGGGAATGAAAAATGATGTGCCGCTGTTGCCAAATGTCATAAAACGCCATAAAAATGCAATTTTGGCAATAGAAAAGATTGCAATTCATGCACAACGATGCCAAGTTATCCCATTCCTTTATACATAGTAACGATATGCTGGCGTATAAGACGACACAAACTTCTCCCAATCGTTTATACAGTGTAGCGATGTGATAGTTTGTAAGGTGATAACAAATGTGCAATTGGCAATGAAAAGGACAAGACGTACAGAATTCCGGCGTTATCAGATAGGAGTACCAGTGGCCAATGAAACTTACCTAATTTACATAAACCAACTAAAGTCGTCAAGGCAATGAAGGCGTTTTAAATGACCCTGTGTCGAAAACAAAGACAGCTGGAAGGACGGATATTTCACCGCAGAGCTGTTCAGGCTTAGCCCTAAGGAATGTGCGGATATACAACGAAGTTACGCATGTGCATCGATAGCTCATGTCTACAGACACGTGGGTACCAATATAACCGATAAATTTCATCACTTTCAGCTCTGCTTGTCCACTACCTGAGACCAAAATTCATTCAAAACAGCTCCTATCATGCAACGAATTAACTGGTAAATGACGCAAATCTAGTAATTGCTTGTTTATTGCGGATACTGCTCAGGATGACAGTGGATTGATGAATTCATCATCGGAAGGTCACTCCTTTCTTCTACTGGAATGCTACCGTGAATTATGAAAATAAATCATCAATCACTCTAAATATGTCTTCAAAGGGCTCAGATCACGTCACAAATCTACCAGAAGATACAGCCATGGTACTAAATGGTTGTTTGGTGCTAATATTTATCAGGATGGCATTGGAATGTTAAATTCGTCATCGGATATCTTCTGCTTCAGTTATCTGAAATTTCCCATTTGAAATGCCCGTATGTCTGTCACAGCTGAAATGTGCCTATGTTTGTGTGTCACAGTTTACATGGCGGTGGAAAGAGAGAACTAACGAGGGCGAGAGACATGGGGTTTTCACTAATGAGATCACTTGGGTCAGGTTTTCGCCCCAGAGTAGAAATTGTGCCGACTGCTCGTGTGCGCAGAGCAGTATAGAAAGGACAGCTCGGGTCGTACATGTGTGGCTCGGGATAGGGAGAACTATTGAGGTGAGAGATATGGCGGTTTCACCAAACGAGATCCCTTGGGTCAGGCTTTCGCCCTAGAGTAGAACCTGCTGACTGCGCGTGCGCGCAGAGTAGTATTTAAAGGCAACCTTGGGTCGTACATGTGTGGCGCGGAATAGGGAGAACTATTGGGATTAGAAGCAGGGCGGTTTCACCAAAGGAGATCCCGTGGACCAGGCATTCATCGCATAGTAGTACGCATCGACTGCGCATGCACGGATATGAGGCGCACGTCAGATCTAAACGGTACGTATGGAGACGGATACGGAGAACGAGTGAAATGAGAATTTTTATCATATACATTCAATTAGGCCAACACAAGATCTATGATAACTGTGATCTGAGAGACGCAGTTTGCCGTTTTGATCCATAAGAAAATGACGCTGATAGCTCGAGCCTTCGAAGTTTGCTTCCTGTGACGTCCGCGCGATACAGTTACTGGGATCATCTGTTAATAACCGATAGCCCAATAGGCCGCAAAAGCCTTGAAAAGCTTTCGCTCGACCTGGTGAGCGAATTAATAACCGTTCCAAATTTTAAGAGGAAAAAAATCTGGGCCAGTTTGATTGGCTGCCCCACAAATCCGATGCGGAGGTGTCAGGGGGCAGGCCAAACCTGTAACCATCCCGGTCATCTATACGCGGTATCCATTTTCAGCCTACTTTCGGCAACTGCAAGAGGGATTTTCCAGAAATCAATACCACGTGACTTGGTCAGCCAATCAGCTAAAGTCTACCGACGTAACCCCAACATAACTCGCCATTTTCGAATCATGTGATGTCCTACTTGCTCAAAATTACAGATCCACCACACCTCTTGGATGATACGAAAGTTATTCATACCTATATCTTTTGTAAGCCCAGGCAATATCTGTTTCCGAAATGGTATGAAAGCCTGTAATTTATCAGATTTCTCCAGTCTGTTCTCCGCCGGATGAAGGCCGAACAGAATCCGGTAATATACTGGAGATAATGGAGACACACGATTCGCAAGCCATCTTATGGATGGCGAAGTGTAAGCAAATGGGGGCAGGCCATCTTTTCTGTACGCTCTGGTTCGCGATTATCGTGGGAAAGGTATGCTGATTTTTTCCGATCTCCCAGCAGGATTATCTCCCTTGATGCCTTTGTCGATAAATCTCTGCTCGTTGCTGATCAATATTCATATATTCATGCAATCTCGAATCCATGCACCCGGCCCTGTTCTCTCTACATGTTGGTTGGTGCCACGGTCAGCATTACAATGTCTCATTGGATAATGGACAAACGCATAGAATATGGAACACAACGTGGACGTTTCCGTGGAGATTATGCATTATGAGCCGACGTCACACAGATCTTTCGAACGTGTTTGAGACGTGACGTTGTCTGTGTGTATTGTTGCCAATAATGTTCTATTATGACATGTAAGAATAGTCCTGCGCGCCATCTATCGCCGAACGTCATATGGTAGGTCATTCATGGCGGCAAATATCAGGGAGTATCGTTTTCGCAACATGTGCGCAAACAATTTACTACATAATAAGTAAGGTCGTTATTTATTGGTTTGTCACCTATAGTTGTTCCTGACGAAGTCAGGCCTAGGCTCGTACCTATCAGTCAGGTCTCCGAGGACAAGCGTGAGCCATCTTTCTTGTCCGGCATATCACAATTAAATATCGGTAATATTTAAAATGTAATCAATCCTCTTCAAACTTAAGCAGATATCTTGATACAACAACTAACTCACTTGTACTATTGATTCCAATACATTTTTCCAAACGTGAGTAATTGTTCGCCTAAGGGAAAGAGCAAGCAATATGTCTAGCTTATATTCACCGACTATTGAGACAATTTACCGCTTGACTGGTACAAATGAGCCGTTCATTGTTAAAGTGTGGTTGCCTGTCCAATGCATGCGCACCAGATGTAGAGCGTGATAGTTAGAACCCATGGGAGAGACGTTATGTCCCATGCTAACCTGGTCCCCGGTAGCTACTGCTCTGCAGTTCCAATTTCTTATTGGTATTACATGTTTTGTTGTTATCTTTATAGTTACAATGTTTAAAAAAAATAATCAATAGCGGCTGTGTACACGATTACTGTTCGTTCAAAAGCGCTCTAAACATCTACTTTCAAAACTGGAAAATCCAAGACTGTGTCCTGATTGGCTAAAGCCCCAGTGTCAATAATCAATGGCAACAGCGGGATGCCACCTTTCCACACCTGCCTGATGGGCCGGCAACTATACTACACTATTGGGAATACCAGGCTTCCAGGCATCTGGTTCAGTGAAATTCTTCATACGCTCCGCGCCTCCTATACGACCCGATTTGCGTTTTCTATTCTACTCCTCGCACCGTAGGTGACGCCATATAACCCTTGCGCATGGGCAATTAACATTGATACGTCTAAGTTAAAATTAAAAAACGAGAAAAGGACAACTCGAGGCAAATTTCAATATTTGATTTTCATTTTTGCGCGAAGTAAGACAAACGAAAATTGAAAGTTGACTGTCAAATTTCAATTTTTGATTTTGAGAAACCGAAACGAAAACGAAAATTGAAACTTGATGGTCAAATTTCAATTTTTTATTTTGAGATTACAAAACCAAAAAACGAAAATTGAGAATTGACCGTAAAATTTCAATTTCTGATTTTGAGAAACCAAAACGAAAAACGATAATTGAACTGTGCAACGTTACACGGACCAGTTATGAAGGCCGAATGTGCAGCAATGAGGAATGAGCAATGATCAGTCTACCGGTCCCCTCCTCAGTCCGGTCTGCTGTAAGAAATGGGTTCATACTCCATGTAAGAATCACCAGACAATGCATACAATAGCCAAGTCTGGGGACAACAATGTGTCTAGACTTGAGCCTTTTCAGCTGCACAAAGACTCAGACAATAGCTTCCTACATGAAGTGTCTTCCAAGAAATGAAAGGAACATTACTGGAGCGGAAGGAATGTGACTGAAACCGCAGTATTCGAACATATTGGGATACGTATTTGGACAATGGATTCACGTTACATATGGAGACATTCCAACAGGAAGATCTATTGTTTGCGATAACTCCATTCAAATTAAATTGATCTACATGTAACTCACTGTCATTTAATGCCAATTGGACAAACGCTCGCATTCTACAGATGGTCACAGTGTTCGCTACCCCTGAAAACATTGGGTCCGGAGTGGCATGGTACCATCACGGTGACTACGTCTTCAACGTAACGGTATCATAGTGGTACCGGAGCGGACCGCCGACGATTCTTTGCCTGCCATGGTACCGGTATGGCACCGCTACGTTGAAAATGTAGTCACCGCTATGGTACCAGTCAAATTTTACCTAACAAGCTCTTTATCAATTCCACCATGGCAGTTAGCTCAACCAGAAGTAGATATTACCCTAACGAAATGTAAAAAGGCAAACACGAGCCAGCTTTTGTATACACAAGAATTTGGTCTGCTGAGAGAAAAATACAGATCACATCAGGCTATTTATACAGATGGTTCTAAAGATGGTGAGTGAGTAGCATGTGCTACAATCTTTAGTTCCAAAACTAAAACCTGTCAACCACCAACTAAAAGTTCGATCATGACTGCAGAAGCAAAAGCCATATTACAAGCGTCTAGTCCGTCATTCATAATCCAGCCGTCGTCCATTAGAGAATATCCGCATCCATAATCCAAAGACCTATTCCATTTTCCATATAACAGTATTAGCATCAAATTCAAAAAGACAATCATAGTATACATAAACATAGGCTTGTTTCCTGCAAGAGAGAAGCGGTCAGCAGTTTTCAATGATGCCGGCAAGACATCATGATGTTCCAAATATATCAAATCCGTATCGCTGATCAGTATTCTTAATCCATAATATTCGCTGTAAAGTCGTCATCTAAAGAATGATGTATCTCAGTCACGCTTTGATTGTGACTGTTCATATGAGTACCATGAGGTTATTGAAGTACATGGGTTCATACGGCCCCTAGCCCCGGCTTTGGAAGGTATTGAGTCCACTAAAAGGAAAAAAAATATGTGTTATTCTGAGATTCACTGTCTTTTTGGCCGATTTTTCGGACAGATTTTCCGAATTTTTCATTCATGCCATTTCTCTGAAAAAAACTGCATGATAAATTAGAAAATATTAATACGATGTGAAAAAAAGCTGTTTTTGCCCACTTTTCACCGCGGAAAAGCAGAAATTTCGAAGAAATATGACGAAAACATAACTTTTCTGGTAACCCACTTGACCGCATTCTTGAATATATCCATGATCCTCTGCTCAGGGGGTTATGCAAATAGGCTCAAAATGACCCCCAATATGATAAACGATAAAGTCAAAGAGTTTAAGCTCTCCATTTTTGTCGTTCTGGAGAGTGCGCAGAAAGTTTGGTAGGGAGGATGCACTTTGCCCCCCCCCCAGGCCTGGTAGGGTTAAAAGTGGAACTTCGACTCATCCCACTATCTTGAATATTCTACTGTTACATGACTGTGGATTTGATCAACAGATTGATATTGTGTTTTGTTGGTTGCCTAGTCACTTTGGCATAAACGGTAATACTGAGGCTGATAGAATGGCTAAGGCAGCCCTAGATGATGAGGTTGATCCTGTCGAAATCCCATATAGCGATTTCAGACCCTCTATCTGTACTTATGTGAGAGGGCTGTTTCAATCTTTATGGAATGCTGTGAATAATAACAACCTCCATGAGTTAAAAAAACTGTAGGCTATACTTATCTGAACAGCCAGAAACGTTTCGATCAAACCATGATCAAATGGAAGATATCCCTAGATGTAACTCCATTGATATGTGTTAAGAGTTTTGTGGCAAATACAATAACACACAAACAGTCAGAAGTTTTCCCACTCATCAAACGATTGTTGAAATCGAAAACTGAGAAAATATTTCTATCACTCGTTTTTCCTTCATTCGTGAATGTCCTTCTCTGCGTTTTCTCGCTCTTCGACAGCACGTTTGTATAAGAGCAATTCAATGGTCATTTAAACGGGTTACATGTAGCATTAGCGAAAAACAAAATTCACCTACTGTACAGCGAGTTAACTAAACACCGCTAGTATTTGTTATTACCCGTGTAATTGTTCATCTTCGGAAAAATTCTGTTCGGCTGTTCTATAGTCCCTGTGCGGCAAGAAACACTATTTTTACCCAAGCGTGACAATCGATGGTACTTTCTCTGTTCGTGTATTTTCTCTGTTATACGATGGACGTATATAAACAGTATGTAATTGTTCTTTATATTTGACTGTGCGTATCACTGGGTAGTTTGAGTAATATATATGAATATATCCGCTCATATGTCCAACGTGATCGAACATTCCGCTTCTCATTTCAGTATCTCAACTGCAGTGGCGATTGATTGACAGTGCTACAGTTAATTGGCAAGAAACAATATACAAAAACATTCGGTATGTGTTGTTCTCAATTTGCAATTAAAGGTTCAACTGAGAAAGAACACAGTGACGTCAGATGAGAGACGTCACGGGAATGGCGTAAACATGACACGTGATTACATGAAAAAAACTTACTAAATCAGATGAAGGAACTAGACATCGAGCGGGACGCGAATCAAACCAATTCAAATGAGTAATAACGATTCATTTTTTTACTTTGCTTCCGTAAAATGCACATAACACTAATATATAATAATTAACAGGAAATCAAAACCAATGAACACCATTCTCAGTCCACTCCGAAACTATATTACTATTCTTTTGTCAACCGAAATTTCATTTGTGGCAGGATAATATTAGAATTTTCCAAGGTAAGATTGGACTTGTTCTGAATGATGAAACAAAATCCCTGTAAATTTGAACCTGAAATTATGCATTATGAACAAACAATAACCTTTAGACGATCATAGTGTGGGCGTCGTAATTCAAATGGAATGTTCATTTGTTGGATTGGAGCAACAAACGAGAGATCCTGAAGGATCTTGGCGCCCACCATTGTCCGATAATTGTAAGCTATGACAAGAGGATCTTTTTGTCCATTGTTACTAAGAACAAACGATTGATTTGTAATTTTGTTTACAGAATTTCGAATCTGAGCGAAAAAGATCGAAAAAGGGACACTGGAAAACACCAAGATATCATCTTTCTAAGTTTAAGGAGTTTCAAGATTTCTAGAAACTGTATTTATGTCAGTTGTTATAGTACAAGAGAAAAGAGCAAAGTTAGTCTGAAAGTGAATGTCCGGAGGATAATTCGTCTTCGTTTTGTAGTACTTTTTTTGCACGTGTCATCATTGGGTACTGGAAGCGAAGACAAATCTCTTTGACCCTTTGGCATGAAGTATGAAACATACTTAAGATATTATAATTAGGAACGAATGCTAATTCTGTTATGTTCACTGGGCTAGTTTGAGATATCTCTTTTAAAATGCCATGCTCGAAAATAGTAAGATGGTACAATACTTAATACTGAAGGGATTCACGCAGTAATGTTGAAACCTCGAAAGTGTCTGAATTCTGATTATCTCCCTTGGATCGAAACATGCAGTAGTCTAAAGTTGTCGAGTTGTAACGCTGCGTCCCTTCATGTAGCCGACCCGTCGGCAGACGAAACAGTTCACTGGACTAAGAAAACTGATTTAAAATTTGAAGAAATACATTCTAATTTCGAATTATTTGAACTCCTTGATATGGAAGGTGAAGGTATGGATATTCTCTATAGTCGCTATATAGAATATGTCCCACCGTTTGATCCGCCGACTCGTGTGATGCAGCGTCACAACTCGGGAATACCGTATTAATTTTAAGCGTAACTTGGATTTTTGAATCGGACCAGAAAAGGTATCTTGCGCAACTAGGCCCCATGTGGGACCTGTGTACCAAAGATCCATGAAGTAGTCCCTGAGAATTGACGATAACAATGTTTCAAGGGGAAATTCAAGATGGTCACCTGGCGGGCATATTGGATTTTCGAATCGGACCAAAAAAAGGTATCTTGCACAACTGGATCACAAAGGGAACCTGTGTACCAAATTTGAGGAAGATCCATGCAGTACTTCTTGAGAAATCACGATAACAAAGTTTCATGGGAAATCCAAGACGGGCGCCTGGTGGCCACATTGGATTTTCGAATCGAAACGAAAGAGGTGTTTTGCACAACTAGACCCCAAGGGGAACCTATGTACCAAATTTGAGACAGATCCATGAAGTACTTCCAGAGAAATCACGATAACAAAGTTGCACGGGAACATCCAAGATGGCCGCCTGGTGGCCATGTTGGATTTTCGAATCGGACCAGAAAAAGGCATCTTGCACAACTAGACCACAAGAGGAACCTGTGTACCAAATTTGAGAAAGATCCATGCAGTAGTTCCTCAGAAATCGCAATAACAAAGTTTCCTGGAGAAATCCAAGATGGCTGCCTGATGGACATATTGGATTTTGGAATCGGACGAGAAAAGGTATCTTGCACAACTGGACCCTAAGGGGAACCTGTGTACCAAATTTGAGAAAGATCCATGCAGTAGTTCCTGAGAAATCGCGATAACAAAGTTTCATGGGGAAATCTAAGATGACCGCCTTGTGGCAATATTGGGTTTTCGAATCGAACCAGAAAAAGGTATCTTGCACAACTACAACTAACAAGAATTGTTTACGGACGGGCGACGGACGGACGGACGACGGGCGACGGACCACGGATGAAAAGCGATTTGAACAGCCCACCGTCTGGTGATGGTGGGCTAAAAATGCTTACATTTACTCAGGCTTGCATCAAGCATACATATAAAATAGATTACTCTAATTTTATTATCAATGTACTCGACGATGGTAATTTTGCACTTTTGGCGGAGAACCTCCCCATAGCAGGTGTGCACTACAGATTATATTGTCTGCCTTGGCTCTCTCGTAATTTATGAAGACATCTCCCTAAGGCAGTCAAAGATGGGGCACTCACTACATGTTCAGTAGATTGTTCCACGGAGATATAACTCTAAAACTAAAACTGCAGTTGCGAATACTTGTCTTTGCTCGCCGCTGATATAATTTACAACCGAGCGCTGTTGTGATCTTCAAAATGTGAAGGTTCGGAGTTGACTCACTGTTATTATTCACAAAATCCTGTGTGGCATACATCAACTTAATTGGTTCTGTCTCAGTGGGTTCACACTAGCAGAATTTTGGGGTATGCACGTGACGTACCCAAAACATTTGGGTCGAAAGGACCCAAAATGCTTGGTTCAAAATGGAATCTGACGTCGCGTCTATACTCAAAAATACCTGGTCAATTTGACCCAATCCTGCTGGCAGTGTACTTCAAGGACATCGCCTCACAACATGACCAAACAATACATAGATAGAACTAGAGCATAGTCTGACGGATGCACACATTTGATCAAAATGATCAGTAAGGCTGTTCACAAGATACTCCCGGATGCACATTTGATAGAAATTGACGAATATTTGTAGTAGAATATAAGTATACATATTATAGTAGTTTACGGGTAAGTTTAGTTAGATTGCGTTTGTTGGCGGCACGGTATGCTCCGGACACGAGATGTTACGGACCGACAAAGAGAATTTTGCTCCTAGATGGCGCCACCTGTAGACGCATATGCGCCACCCTGAGCGAGGTCTCGTGGTATGTTGGTATCTACAAAATTTGAAAAGAATCTAATCAGCGGTTGTCAAGATATGCTCCAAAAACGAAATGTTACGGACCAACTGAAAAGAATTCTGCCCATAGGTGGCGACAGCTGTAGACACACATGCGTCAAACGCAATCCCAAGCGAGGTCTCATGGTATGGTAGCTACATACAAAATTTGAGAAGAATCCAATTAGCTGTTGTCAATTTATGCTCCGGAAACGAAATGTTAGGGACCGACAAGAGAAAGTTTTGATCCTAGGTGGCGCCACCTGTAGACGCACATGCGCCAAACGCAATCCAAAGCGAGGTCTCATGGTATGGTAGCTGCATACCAAGTGTGAGAGGACTCCAAGTAGCGGTTGTCAAGTTATGCCCCGGAAACGAAATGTTACGGACGGATGGACGTACGGACAAGCTGAAACCAGTATACCGCCCTTACAATAGGTAAAAAATATCAAATACCCATGAGCTGACCCAGCCAACAATAAACAGAGAACTTGAAATATATGCATATGTGTACCTTGGAATAGCGGTAGAATATCATATTTTTAGGGGGAATGACAAACTGAGGGGGGAAGGTGGTTGTGACTCAAAATTCTGAACTTCAGACCACTATCGGTGATGGCGAGAAAATGAACGTGGTGAAGATAGTTTGAAGAGAAAGTAAAACACTGCTAACCATCACATGGCTCTGATGCGCACTTCTTCTTTACTATATTTCTTTTCAAACAGCATTCTGGATTAAATAGCAAAGAAAATATAAGCGGTATTTTTGACATCTGTTAGCAACAATATCGTAGAGAACAGTCATGATACTTGACTCCTTTGTAACTTCTCGTTGATCTCAGGTGACAGTAATTTGGGCCTCTCGTAGATTTGCTCTCGGCAGATTCAAATGACAATCGACTGAGAGTATATACTCAAGTAAGTAGTATTGGCCGGCTACGAATGTTACGGCCCCAGGCTACCAAAGAGGGAAAACGTCCAGATTTGTTAATCTCTAGGTAATTATGTAATCTCTCCCAAAGATCAGCATTTTCCCGATATTTTCCGCCATCGTTGCAACGATTAATGTAAAGCCGTCGATACGGGAGGCAACTATAGTATTTGTTCTATTCACATGCAAATTTTATTTCAATTCCCTGCCCCTTGGAACTCCCGGGATTGACCTATGGTGTCGTTGTGCACACTGCAGGTAATGGTAACAGAGAACTTGTCGTCAGAGGCGACTAACTGGGCACTTGTGGGGTTCTCGGGTGTGAAAAGGAATAGGACCCCACCCGTGGGGTATCGGGTGTCAAAGGAATAAGACCCTACCCGTGTGGTTTCCAGGTGTGAAATAGAATAGGAACCAAACGTCATGATATGACTGAAATAGTGTTGAAAGCGACGTTAAATAATATTCACTCACTCACTGGACCAGAGGATTATTTGCGAAGCCTGCGTACTACTTACAGTTGGCAGAAAAAAGGCAAAATCCTCACTTCGTTTGTATAAGCGCGCAGAGCTCTTGGAATTTCTTCGTAAGGCGAACGTCTAACTTCAATTGCGGTAAGCCAGGTACAGTTTTGTTAAAATTGCCGTGAGTGTAAATCATTCGATGGTTTGTTGCCTTAAGCAGGATATAAATTATCTGTTTAGTAAAGAAAGATAGCGGAGATAAAGATATAAATTATCCGTTTAATAAAGGAAGTAATTTTCACGAATATTCGACTAAATTGTCTTTGCCCAATGTGTAGATATGCTTACATACATATACATTTTTTTAGAGAGGCAGAGAGTATTTGTTGTTCATGCATTCGGACACGAATTCTGAGATACGTTGTCTGTCCAATGTAATTTGCCTCGCACCCTCTAATTTTAATAACACGAATCACGTTTCTAGAACCACAATTTCTGTTGTCCTGTATTGTAAAGACGCTCGATTTCTTAAATGAAATGAGACCTAATTCAGTATTCACATGTACCGCTTTGAGAATCTGGGCTGGGGTTTTCTACTATATGTGGCATGAGTTAGGAGTGTTTCAGAATAGGAGCCTCTATCTGGCTTTTAATAAGTTTCGTATCTTTTAGAACCTTTCTGCATTGAGAATCTCGTGCAGTATGTTCAAATTTTGCACAATTTTGGAATATATATCTGCATTATGCGGATTGTATGTGGTCACAAACGTCATGTTTTTGTTCGTTAAATTCGATTTGGGGTTCTCAATAATGTAAGGTCGTGTGACTTGGCAATACATGTATTCAGGCCTGCCTTGATAACCCCTTTCGGAAAACTCGGAAAACTGCGAAATCTTTTTCGGCTTCTATAGTCCGCTTTCCCCTTAAGTTCGGTTCTACAATTACAAGTTTTGAAATAAAATAAAGTAATATACTGTTGTTCAGATTTAGTTAGAGGTAAAACGGAACTAATACATCGTAGGTGGTCGTGTGCAAAAGAGATATGACCATATGATCATGAGCTGGTTCTGGATTGGTCAATAAGTGGAGGTCAATTACTAGCTGGAAAATATGTGATATTTATGTAAATGATATTTGAAAATGTGACAAACATCGAGTTTTCAAAGTTATGTGGATAATTCGATCAGTCTTTTTTCAGATAGCATTCTATGCATAAGTGTTAAAGGATGGCTCCGCCTATCAGAATTTTATGTTTCTCCAATATTTGCTGGTCAACGATATGGTTCTACTCTGTACAGATGATAACAAATAGACGGGGTTTAATTATGGCGTATTAGAATGTAACCGAATACAAAGCGATTGGTTAAAAAAGTAATTTTATCACATTTATATAGATTGATTTGATTGATTGATTGATTGTTTATTCATCATTCAAATAAATAATATGTACATAGAATAGAATAGAGATAGAATGACGGGAATAAAACCCCAGGGGGCTTGTTGTATCCCAAGATAATTCAGTCCTGTACTATGTTTCAGTTACTCTCTGGAGCTGGCCTTTGATATCGTCAACAGTAACGTATGGTATAAGGAGCTTACAAAAAATGCCAACAAAAAGCAAATTTTACTTTATTATCTCTTCAGTAAAAGGCGAAGGTAGCTCACTTCACATCAGTAGTGATACAACCCCTTTCTGACAGACAGTGTAAGTTCTCTAATTATTCAGTCACTCTAGTGAACATTCAATCACAAGCTAAAAAAAAGTTGGGCTAAATTAGTGCACATGCAATAAACGGGGGAGATGATGTTCCCGCGTCAGTTAAAATACGATTCCCAATTTCGTGAAAAGAACGATTTAACCTAGGTATCCCCGAACATTTTGAAATTTTGTATTGAATTACCGGGGTTTGCCGGGTCATTTTAAGAGTTATAGGAAGCACATTTTTTTCTCTGCTTAGAAACATCTTTTTGTGTGACAAAACCTCATTTGCAGTATATGTTGCAATCCCATATGACTGACACAAATAAACTATTTTACACCTTAAAAGCTCACAATAGTTTCGAACGTCTGTTCTCCGAAAATTCAGTTTCGGCAGTTTCGTGCAACGAAACGGAACGCCTTATTTGCCCACGTTCAGATCGTCTGCAGGTACCGATCTAGACACACCTTGTGAAGTTTAATTTTTGTGCCAAGTTGTTTCTTGTGGCTTCAGTCACCTTGCAACAGCAATTCAGCAATAAACAATGCATCTCTTTGGCGAAGAATGTAGACATACTTCAACTCGAGGAAAAGGCTATATAATTCAACTGGAGAACACGCTTCTTCAAGTTTTATGAGGATACCCCGTTTGAAAACTTCTCTAAACCAAGCAGCGGGATCGGGAGAAAGCATGGCATGTATCACGTTCATCATAAAGTCCCAGATGTAATATTGGATTTTCCGGAATGTTTCAGAAGCACGGCATTACAGGGAAGTTAGGTCGTGGTTGTCCAATTTTCGCGTGATTTGCAAGAATTATCCATGCCAAAAATAACTGCACATTTTGCTTACTAACACACTGCCTCTAGTTGGGCGAAACACAGAGAACCTCGAAAATAAGAGCTAAAATTGACTGCACTATTCTCCCGCAAAACATTCGACATGATTTTATAGAATGAGATCCTTCTTACGTGTATTGACTTGCTGGCCAATGCATAATGTTGGAGCGCAACATATGAGTTTCCCAACCCATATGTTGGGATGGGATTGCCTCGTTTCGGAACTTTTGGCCTTTTCACCTCCAAATGAAAAATGGTATTTTCCCTTTTAGTTTAACGTATACTCTACGTTTGGACGCAATCCGCAAACTAATCACATAAAGAACAGATCTTAATAGAATAGACTGACACACCTCAAACCCAATTATCCATCGTGTCGAGGTATGACTGAAGTCCATATCACTGAACTCAAGTTTCAGGGCGGACAATGTTTTCAAATAATTTCACCATTTTTTGAGTCACGGTAACATTGGCATTTGAAAACTTTGCCTTCAATGGGCTTTCTGTTTACATAAGCTTAAGGCATATGTGAAGTTTAATCTCAATCCACGTGCCTAAACTGAAGGTAGAGCAGAAATATACCAAAGCTGAATGATATTCTTGGCCACAGTGACCTTAGCGTTTGGCCTTTGACCTCTGGTTTCATAGTCAGACATGTCGTCTCTCCGGAATGCATGCACTAACAAAAATGCGATTTGTAATGATTTTCTCATTTTGAGGCAACAGTGACCGTGATCTTTGGTTTCTTGACTTCACCGTTTCTATATACGTAATTTATCAACTCAAAAATATTGTGACTGCGGGCTGAAAACTGTCACAGATATAGTCTTACTTTTAAAGGGTAGTCATATTACCGAACGTTCAAAATAAAATCGAATACATATCATTTCCTCTGTATCCTTCGATTGTGTTTAACTGCTATGCAGCTCCTCTTTGATTATTGAATTATGTAACATATGTTACGTTCTCACAAATGCATGCTCTGAATTAAGCTGAAGTTTGAAGTTTTGCTGTTAAAGACCTATGAACATTTACAATCGTACAGAGGCGAAGCACATTTAAAGTTGGTCATTTTGTCCCCTCTAATGAAAGTGATGCTTACATGTGACCAAACGGCCCATATTACGTCACCTTTGCATGAGTGTAAATCAATTTCTTCGTGCACTCACTTTTCGGCCTATGTTTCTGGGAATGACAGCATATCTGGTGTGGAGTATATTGTATGCATATATTGCCAACTCTTACGTGTTACGAAGTTGTTATGGTTATCATATTCTTTATGTTTTCCGTTTAGATTCCGGCAACGCATAGTTAGCAGGACATGAACACAATAATATTACGTGAAGAGGCACTAAGTCCAACAGTGTAAAGTTTCGTATTATTTGTTTCTGATCGTAAATGATTGGAACTTTGTGTTGACGAGATTATGTAGGTGATACTTTTTCATCGATCTGTCAAAACTCTAGTGTATGTAGTTGGGAGTAATTTTTAGCTTTGACATCTCGAACACTTTCGTGGCTGTTCATGGGTTCAGGATCTATCTCTCTAATAGTTAATTACCCCTCATTCAACTTAAATATAAGAAAGTTACCTGGATACTACACGTCTGTCGCACTGCAGAACAGTGTTTTATGCTTTTCTTCAAATTTTGGCCTCGCTCTAAATTACCAGTTTGCGAGCTGGAACGGGTCGCTTTAATAGCAAACACTTCGCCGATAAATCATAGAACTGGATAAAAACGTTTCGAAGACGAAAAACTGAGACACTGTTGTAGGGTTTAAACTCGCTAGATGGAGTGAGTTTAGAATGCTTAAAAAGAGGACAGTATTTCAATTATTACAGTTATTTTTATTGAATTTGGACGAATCCATTTTGTATTAATCCAAAATGTGGAATAATTTATGAGTTGTAAATGCGCGAATCCATACCTTTAAAAAAAACTGATCTGGCCAACACATCTAGAACAGCTTAAATGATCACAAACTAATGATATACATGTGTCGTCGGTCTCGAATGTTTTATTGTGTTTTTATCCTCTTTGTATAAATTATCACTCGATAGAACATAGTGGATCACGTGAAACCACGTTCGGTGATTTTCCGTAATAAATCTGTAAGATAGGCAATGAGCTGCCAGACTTTCGTCAGTTTGATAGCTATTTCAATGTTGAACACATCTTTTGTCCAGCTTCTTTTTATAACAAATCCAGACACGTGTCAATAACTGGTAGCTTACTGGCACTATTCCACAATTTCCAATTATAATACTGGACAAGTATATTACAAATCTACATAGGGCAATATATACTATTCTTTCTGCTGAGGTTAAAAGGACGGTATCTTGTAAATGAGTGTAGTTTGAGCTATTGACATCCCCTCTCCCCCCTGAGCAAAGCAAAACTTTGATATATAAATCCTAAGAAGATGGACAGGGAGGGAGAGTATTGTGAAGATAGGGCGTGACATCCCCCATGCCTTAGTGGACCCCCATAGAGGCTCCCTGCAGAATAAAGTGTCACATGCATGTATCGTTCCTACATGTACCTAACAGGCATAGTCGACGCAAGAGAAAACCCGTTATGTATCTTTTATCGATGGTAGCGGCGAAATACGCCGCTCTGTTGCCATAACTGCGAGAATCTAGCATACAAGCGTGAAGTCCAACATGCAGTGAAGTGCTACCAGCATCAAAATCCATGCAGTCAGAACAAAAAAGTGTATAACTTAAGCTAGATATTGACAAGAATGAAGCGTCCAACAGCTTTTACTGATAGGGATGGAAACAACCTTTTCGATTTTCAATGCAAGCCCTGTTGGATGACTCGACGCTAAACTTCGTCTACCTCTTTACATCATGCAGACTCGTAGATGATATATCATTATGTCATACTGAGTTGAACCATCTCTGTATATCATCTACGAGTCTGCATGATGTAAAGAGGTAGTCGAAGTTTAGCGTCGAGTCGTCCCACAGGGCTTGCATTGAAAATCGAAAAGGTTGTTTCCATCCCTATCAGTAAAATTTTTAGTATAAGAATCAACACATATGTTTCCATAAACTATATAAAGAGGGAAGTTAACCTAGGGCCACAAAATGTGATCTGCTTGGGAAACCTCATTCCTTATCTAAACTGTGGTTTGAGGATTTATTTACTGTTCGATGACTGAATTCCTCAGACTTAATAACGAGGAAAATTGCAGTGAAAATGCCATATTTTATACGTCTAAACAAAATGAAAAGCCGGTGTGGTATCTTTTTTCTCCTTTGCGGCGAAAGGCCATTACATCTTTTTTGCATTGATGCACTATTGTCGCAGTCTGGAATGTGAGGCTTCACAATGTTTTGCACGTTTCTCAAAAAAGAAATTTGACAGCGATGCAGAAGAAAAAACATAGCCAAAGGGGATTGAGAAAGTGAAACAACACTGAGAAATTCAGTGTCATAATCAGCATTCGCCGGAACGGGAATATGAAATATGTGGTGGGTAATGGTCCGTTAACCTCAAAAGATACTGGATCTAGAAATGTATAGTATGGCGAACCTTTCATTGCAATTCAAGGCGAAACGGTCACTGAGAAATGTTAATTTGCTGGGAGTTACTGAAACGTATAATATATTTGAATTTTCGTAAAATAACCTCAATTAAATGCATATCTTCTAAAATCTATGTCTCCATCATAATAGGATCATTACACATATTAATACATTTTGTGAAATATACGATTTCTTAGCTACCATACTTTTGTGAATTTTATTATACTAACTTTTCTTTATTTTGCCTTGAGCTTTCTTTACTGTACCTTATTATTGGTTCATATATGCTGTGCAGTGTATGTTATATTAGAGCCTGACAGATTGACTTGAGGGAATTGTTTTTGGTTCCGAATGCTGCCTGTTAATAAAAACATCCTATCCAACGATCTATAGGGTCAGGCATTGCCAGTTATCTTCTATGTAAAATTTTACCTAACTATATTTCCAGTAGGCGTCAGATTCGATCTACGGTTTTCAGTTATATGATTTAATTGCATGGATAAATAAATGCACTAGACTTGTACTTCATGAAACCCAAGTTTGATGAATCGCTTTGTCCGCAAGATTGCGAAAAAACAAAGCAGAGTTGAGACTGAGACTGAGTCGTCACAGGGTCAAATGTGGAGAAGATATTGAACTAGAAATTCGTAACAATTTGGGCTGTCTCAGATAAACGGAAGTCTGTCTTTCAAGCCCAAATTGTTCGTCTAAAATTCTTAACCGGAAGTTCAAAATCCAAAATTCGAATAGAAAATCTGCGCGGAAACGTCTTTGCGCATACTGCAAAATGGGCTCTCGCGAGACTTTTACGAGGGCTGCTTGGAAGTGATCTCCCTTCATGTAATTGATCTGCTCGTTGAGGGCGCTGTGGTTAGCGAATAAACAACCTTGCTTGAAAGGCAAAACTAATGGATAAATAAGAAGAACTGCACTAGATTGACTGGCACGATCTGGCGCCTTCAGTCTATATTTCTGTCGACTGTTCATGCCTGGCAACATCAATCCGGTATCAAAACCAGAACAAGCGGAGTGATTCCTATGTTTTATTGCCGAGAATAAAAGCTGAATAAAACTTTGTCACTGAGTATTTTAATCGGAAGAAAATCGTGCTTGCCAACACGGGCAGCTAACACATGAACATGAACGTTGCGTTGCCCGTGCCGATTTTGACTTGCTCCAGACACGCTAACGTAGCACTCGCGAGTTTATCTAGTAAAGGCAACAACAACAACAACAACAACAACAACAACAACAATTATTTTGCTTGATTTTTTGTCACGACATTTTCATTTGGGAACTCGACTTATCTCTTGAAGAATTCAATATTTATCCACTATAACACATTTTTTTGCGCGTGTTTCGCGCTCATTTTCCCATCGATAAAAAACTCAATTGTTTGGGACAAAACTCAATTTCAAAATTTCTCAAAAATTCATTTCTTCAAATTCAAGTTTTTATTCTGGGTTATCTAGATGAAAAAGTGGCTAAAACCCCCCTGCTGTTATGATATTTAAGAAAATATCGTTGCAACAAATTTAATCTCATAATTGAACCTTTTGTTAACATGCGTGTTACACTGAACTCTCAAATAGTGGAACAGTCTGGTGAGAGAAATGAGCCCACCGAGTCAACATCCATCTTAACTTGCTGAGGACATTTCACGTTTCGCTTAACACTGCCCGTAGCTTAAAGCTGACATGACCTTACATAATGCAGGAATAGTAGCGAAAAAAAATTATGAAAATTATGATGAATTATGAATGGTTGAATAATACCCGCCGGAACAAATCCATACAAACGCCATACTGCCAACTTCTCATCCGAGTAACATTGCCTCTACCGCATATATAAAGCCGGAGTCGACCAAGAACCTTGCCAGTCTGAACTGACATTCGAACTGTGCACATTATATTTATGCTGTCGTTGTTGTCACAAGCCCAAATTCGAAACCTGTGAGCATGATATTCTATCACACATTCATTCGCGAACAATATAAATATATCTGAAAAACAAACAACTGGTTAATTAAATGAACGATTTGACTACTCAAACACGATTTAGACATACCGTTCAGTGTTTCCTCAAAACAATGAAACTTGTTGATCTCGTCACTAGTTTCTACAGCACTGTATTTCAATTTACCGCAATCGGCAAAGAGGGCACACGAAGGGACTATTCTTCGTACCATTGGATAATTCTTGAGGCTCTATACGATGCACTGCAAATGCCATTTCATTTTGAATTCCCGATATGGCGATACTGCTCCTGGCCCACCCATGTTGACCGTATACTTCGTCAAGGGGGAAATGCGGGAGTTGCTGTTGCCGTTGGAGAGGGTGATTTGTACAAACCGGAATGGCAAATTCCTAAATACGGGGTTACAAATTGAAAGCTCTTATTGCGATTGTCAGCCCATCCAGTATTTTAACCTGTCCACCAGTTGTATAGAAAGGTGAAACCTCTTAGCATTCGTGGTTGGGAAATTTGGCGTAACTGACCTCTAACCCTTGACATTGAGTTACTATGGCAACTTGAAGAGGTCACTTCTGGTCATGTGAAAAGTAGAACTTGGGCAATGGCCACAGATCTCGTCGAATATTTGAAAAAAACGGACTTTACGTCTAGTTAAAGGGATTGAAACCATATTAGGTCCACATCGGTTGTACAGGGTCTGGTATTGAAACATTCGTGGAGGCCAATTCGAGTCAAGTTACTTACGGGTGAATGCAAAATGGGATTTCGGACAAACACAACATTCCGAATAAAAGATTTTACAGGACGTGTCGCCAGGAATGGCGGACATTACACCCATTTGTTCACAAGAGTTGGGGGATAGCGCGGGTGATAGGTTGTAGTCAGCAGGGCATGATGAGTTTGTCTAACCTGACAGAGTTACCTTCTCCTGTATGGTATGGGAGTTAGAGAGTTAGACGTGACTGAGTTATCGGGTTTAGTACAACTGAGTGAGTCAGTGAGTGAATCGTGCCCAATGCACGTCTTAACGCAGTAGTTTTAATGATGGGGAGCGAGATCCCTACACACATATACCCACCTATATCTAACACCCTAATGTCTTATCGCCTTGACATAATCAGATGAACAGTAACAACAACAACAAATATTTTTGCGTATTACACAACAAGCTTTTGCGTATTACATATCTTATTCATCCCCTACATCACATTACAACCAACATGTGGGAGCCGCGTTGGGTGCGTTTACAATTCGCCTATGCTATTGCAAGTGTATCAGACCCATACTCAGCCCTGTTCGCTCTGGTCCTTGTGTAAGCCACAGAAAAGCGACCTCTGAACTAGCAGATTTCTGGGAGCCGAAACGGGATCGCGTTCGCACATGCACACAAATAATTTGCGACGGAACTTCTCTCTAACATGGCTTCACTCTGTGAGGTTGACCATGTCGTCCCACGGCGCGAACTACTATTATTTAACTAAACATAGAAATACTTTTGTATAATTTGAATGTATTATGTTCTTATGATTAAAATTAACTTCGTTTCACAATAAAAATGCGACCGAATCGCTCGATTATCATAGATGCTATTTCGTATATGGCTCAATGCGTGATTGCCATACACTGACACCAGAATACTATACATTATACAATTTTAATGTAGGGTCAGTTTTTCCGAATTTTTGACGAGATGTCCGGCTGTTTTCTGAGTCTTAGTTTTGCGTTTACCCGCCAGTCACGTGATCGGAAATGACTTCTTCAAGGTGAGATGGCAACCCAAGGTCAAAGGTCATTTTTGCTTCATTCATCCAACCCGATTTTTCAACCACGAATGCTAGGAGATTTCACATTTCTATACTACTGATGGATAATAAAAAACGGACGAGGTGACAATCAGAACAAAAGTCTCTTTCAGTTCGTACCTCCGTCTTTAGGAATTTTCAATTGAGTATGGGCAGGCCTGATTAGTAGGCATATCATATAACAATTCTTACTTTGGAATGGATGTCCGAACTACAGTAATTTTGAAGTCAGGGTCGGGAAGCTACATTTGAAGTGCACCCTACAGAGCCTCAAGAGCCACACAATAGAATGAACAGTAGTCTCTTCGTGCCCCGTCTTTGGCGAGGGAGGCAAAATGAGATATAAGGCTGGAGAACACTGTGACGGGATAAACAAGTTTCTTTGTTTTGTGCTTCATGTTTTTGGGGAAAACCTACCGGTATGTTTGATTTGTGTTTGACTGGTCAGATCCTTCATTTTATTACCCATTTTTTTAATAATGTGTGATAGAATATGATGCTCACAAAAGACCAAATTTGGGCTGGTGACATATACGACAGCCTAAATATGATGTGGGAAGTTCGAGTGTCTGTTCGGACTGGCGAGGTTCTCGGTCGACTCCGGCTTTATATATGTGGGGGCAACTGTACTCGGCTGAGAAGTTGGCAGTATGGCGTCGTAAACTCGTCATAAGGATTAGTTCCGGCGGGTATTATTCACCGGCGGCTATAATTTGTATAAAGTTTTTTTCGTTACCATTTGTGCATTAAATAAGGCCATGTCAGCTTTAACGCTATGATTTGGCATGTATTCCATACGGTGTCACCTCTCAGCTGCAAAGGACATATTTCTGGAAGGACATACTCCTGTTCGAAAGTTGTTCCTGAAGCATCAAGTCACATGCCCGCCGCATTTAAACGAGCCAATGAAATTATCTGTATTTAAATATTTTGACCTGGGCATCTCAGACATGTCAGCCTCACTTGAGTGCAGAGGCGCAAGACTGGGGGATTCTATGCGAGACAAAACTTAAGTTGTGCGAATCAGCTATTTTAGTTCTCACTCTAATGGAGCATGCTTTTTCTTAAGAAAAATCATATTACAAACGACCTTACCTATTTCAAAAAGATAAAATCGGCGACAGTTCACAGGAAAATGATATGCTTTTTATTTTATGATAGGGGCATTTCGAGGCCCACCAAGGGATCATTTCAGTCGATTATTCAGTCGATTATTGGCTATTCCACCAAGCGCCTCCACTCAAAGTTTCTCAAATTTGGCGATACATATCGCATGCTGATAGCAAAATACGAACGTAGCGTGCAAGATCTATGGCGCTACGTTTCGTAACATGTGTCTAATTTCGCTTAACCCGGGGCTAGGGGCCGTATGAGCCCATGTACTTCAAGATCCTCATGGTACTCATATGAACAGTCACAATCAAAGCGTGACTGAGGTACATCATTTTTAGATGACGACTCTATAACGAATATTATGGATTAAGAATACTGATCAGCGATACGGATTTGATATTTTGGAACATCATGATGTCTTGCCGGCATCATTGAAAATTGTTGACCGCTTCTCTCTTGCAGGAAACAAGCCTATGTTTATGTATACTTTTGTCTTTTGAATTTGGTGCTAATACTGTTATATGGAAATGGAATAGGTCTTTGGATTATGGACGCGGATATTCTCTAATGGACGACGGCTGGATTATGAATGACGGACTAGACGCTTGTAATTCTGGAGGTGTGTCGTCGTTTTATGAATGTGATTGCCCCGTTGTCGGATCTCACGAGACCAATCGGATGTGACCAATTGGGAAATGCCCTATACTCAGATATCACCCATTACTGCATGGCTATGAGCAGAAGTTTCTACGTATGATCGTGCCATGCGTTAGGATGATGATCAACATCATGAAGTGAGGACATTGATCTTGGCAATGCAGAGCTAGAGGAAGGAGATAAATCTGTCAGTGTATTCAACGTCTCCCGATCGAGAGAAAAAAAAACAAAAAAAACGTGTGTTCAAATTCTACAATGCCTGAAAAAAAATGGAGAAACTAGTTGAAATACATGACAGTATGGTGATAAAAAAGTTTCAGTAGTGGTGACAAGCTGAAGTACCAGGAAGACAAGTAAAAAAATAGTTACTTCTGGACGGTAACTTTCAAAAACCTGAACGGATTCTTTAAAGATTTGGTATGTGGATAACTTGCCACAGGATATCACTCGAGATTGCTTTCCATGCTGGGTACTGAAGGTTAAGGTTCCAAGCCAAATCAGTAGTTTCAACGTAGGGGGACTTCAGACGCTCTGGTTTTCATTAAAATTTTCTCTGAAGCATCAAATTAATTAATGGAATAAATTATCAAATTATTGTACTTCGTATATTTCATCCTGTTATGACTGTCAAAGGTAACTAAAGCATTACACATTTTGGGAAATAGGAAAAACTATGTATTTCTAAAGATCAGTCAAACATCAAAACCATAAAATCACACAGATAACGGCAGCCTTTCGAAGTCCACGAGTTCTAGTTTTTTACTGGATATTCTTGCATTTACCATGTTTATCCCATGGTGGTGCGTTTATCCATCAGACGTCGCAGTGCTCATTCATTAACATCAGATGAGTTATTTGTTTGAGCTGACCTGTCATAATAGCTCCCGAGCTAGCGTATCTAATCCCGCTTTGGTCGATACTAGGAACCGTGTGGATACTTCATTGTCTCCACATGAACACCTGCAATAAAAGCGCAACTGAGATACTAAGGCTACATCCGAGAATCCACCGAATTCTCGGGTCTGAATGTTAAAGGTCGACGAATGCTTACCCATAGAGTCAGACGTCAATTTTTCCCAACTCTTGCATATCGCTCCAATTTATTACCTGTATATGGTAGGATTCTGCTGGTGGATTGTTAGTTCCCGAGGCCCGCCCTCTGTACATGTCATTCGACAAATACATGTATATTTAGGTTTATCTTTTTGGTGAGAAATTTGAGCGGTACGACGTCGGGCATTGCAAGCTGGTTTTCTGGGTATTCTTGCATCTACCATCTTTACCCTATGGTTGGGTGTTTATCCATCAGACGTCCTCAGTTCTCATCCATTAACATCAGATGAGTTATTTTTTTAAGCTGATCTTTCATCACAGCTCCCGATTCCGCTTAAGCCGGTGCTGGGAGCCGTGTGGATACTAGATAGTGTCCACATGAACAGCTGCAATGAACGCGCGGCTGAGATACTAACGCTACGTTCGAGAATCCACCGTATCCTCGGGTCTGAATGTGAGGTGTCGAGGGAAGCTGTAAAGTCATATGGTTGCGTTTTAGTCGCCAGACGTCGTCAATATTTCCCGCCCCTTGCATATCGCTCCAATTTATTATCTGTATATGGTAGGATTCAGCTGGTGGACTGTTAGTCTCCGAGACCCGCTTTCTGTACAGGTCATTCGACAAATATATGTAGGTTTATTGTTTTGGTGGGAAACTTAAGCCGCACGACGTCGGGCTTCGCAGGCTGGTTTTTCGGGGTATTCTTGCATTTACCATGTTTACCTCATGGTGGGGCATTTATCCATCAGACTTCTTCAATGCTCATCCATTAACATAATATGAATTGTTTGTTTGAGCTGACCTGTCATCACAGCTCCCGAGCTATCGTATCTACTATCGTATCGTTGCTTTTTAGTCTAGTGTAGTAGCTTACAATTGTCGTTGCTTGGTTATAGGTAGTGGTCATCATAACAAAACAAAGCAGTTATTACAGTGAGGCATTTGCGCATGTTGGTATGTGCGTTTCAAACTATCTAATCGCATGCGCACTTGACACATCTCCCTCGCTTGCGTTGAGAAATTCTCCTTATCTTTGAATGATTTTGTTTTTTTCAAAGTTATGCTTACGTCTTTCGTTTTGAATTTAAAGAATGGAAAAGTAGAAAACTTAATCGAGAGGGGACTGGCACAGCTTACAATATGCTTACTCACTTTTAGATGGCGTAATCTTGATGTTTCTTCTTGTTGACGGTGTACCCTAATCCGATTTCTACGTTAATCACCTGTTCCCCTATATGGGAGCACCAAACCCATTGCATAGGATATATTAATGTCAGAAACCATAAAAAATTCTTTAGCTGTACTAAATACAAGCGACATCATTCATGGGATGTTTCTTTGCTTATAGAGTTGCTTGAATTTCTCATTACAAATATTTATGTGAAATTTGGCAACAAAATATTTGAACAGCATATAGGTATTCCAATGGGCACTAACTGTGCACCTTTGTTGGCTGACATCTATCTGTTCTGTTATGAATATGACTATATGCAGGCGCTTTCAAAAACCGATCCATTCAAAGCCCGTTCCTTCTCATTCACCAAACGCTATATAGACGATCTTCTCGCTGTCGATAATTTCTATATAAATAAAGCAGTGAAGGATATATATCCACCTTCACTGGATTTGAAGGGAACTACGGATAGCTCTAATGGCACATGCTATTTAGACCTATATCTATAAAAATGAAGCGGGCCTTCTCTCTCGTCGATTTTATCACAAAGAGATGATTATAATTTCGACATCGTAAACTATCCCTTTCTGGACAGTAATATTCCTGTGGTACCTGCATATGGCGTGTACGTATGTCGCCTGGTTTTAAATATGACGATTTTAATCAACGTCACAAAACATTATTGCAGAAACTTATAAACCAGGCCTATACCACCAAGCTCCTCCACTCAAATTTTCTCAAATTCGGCGATACATATCGCATGCTGATAGCAAAATACGAGCGTAGCGTGCAAGATCTATGGCGTTACGTTTCGTAACTTGTGTCTAATTCCGCTTAACCCGGGGCTAGGGGCCTTATGAACCCATGTACTTCAAGAACATAATGGTGTTCATATGAACCGTCACAATCAAAGCGTGACTGAGATACATCATTATCTAGATGACTTCACAACAAATCTCATATGGATTAAGAATACTGATCAGCGATAGGATTAGATATGTTTGGAACATCATGATGTCTTGCCGGCATCATTGAAAACTGTTGACCGCTTCTCTCTTGCAGGAGATATTTTTATGTATACTAAGATTGCCTTTTTGAATTTGGTGCTAATGCTGTTATACGGAATAGGTCTTTGGATTATAGACGCGGATATTCTTTAATGGACGACGGCTGAATTATGAATAACGGACAGGCGCTTGTAATACAAAAGAAATCTGGAATTACAGTTCATGTATTTAATTTCGAAGTGTTTGTTAGCTTTTCGGTAAAAAAATATAAACCGTTGATAGATAGTTCCACATTTCGATGTTGAATATACTTAATCCTTGTTTGGCTCATATCTGGCTTTATAGTCTGTGGGCTTATGTAAAAAAAGCAAAATTTTGGGTAGATTCTTGGCACCAATGTTTAAGCACACCTAGAAACATCACTGATTAAGAAAAAAATGGGTGCCAGTTTTTGCATTAACATTTAGGGCCTCCATTTTGAATTTCAAAATGGCCGCCTTTTTTTAGCCGATCTGTATGATTTTTGTTATTCAACATTATTTTAAACATGTAATCGAAATGTGCGCAAATAGTTTGGGTTTGAAATGCATTACAGTTGAGACAACTGTTCATCTGAACTCGTTTGCATGGATATTAACCTGTTTTCGACGTTATTATCAAGAAATATTGGTATCAATGTGCAACTTCTTACTGTAGTCCGTGAGCTACTAGGGCTCACCTTGCATCCCCCACTACAGACCGAAACTATGTTTTTTATGTGCTTTAGGACATGTCAGATAAGAAACAATTTGTTAACAGTCGATAAACTGAGACTCGCTACCCTTTTAATCACTTCGAAATTACTCCTGTGTTAATAAGTACAATTTTTGTGACAATAGGGGGTAGGGTTACAAGAATAGTCTTATCTTCCATAATTATTATCCAATCTTTATAATGTTGGCCACATATTATTCAGCATTGATTGCTGCATCGAATATTTACAAGATAATATCACTATTTGTTGGGTATGACATCACACAGGGACCATACATACAAAAGTAGGAGTAGTAGCGAAAGCTGGCGTTTTGGGGTGCGTGAGGGTGTGCTTGAGCGATTGAGGGACCATTCTTGGTTCGAATGCGTCGGGTGAGGGGTCAAAGTGAAGCCCTCGTTATGTAGACCACGGCTTGAGGGATCTCCACATGATCTGTGATGTCATTGGTGACGTCATCAGTAGGAATAGTAGACAAAGTAGGCATTTTGAGGATGCGGAGGAAGGTTTTTGGGGTAGAGACGGACCATCCGTGGTCTAAATGGACCGTGTGGGGTGTCCCTCTGCATCTACATGCAGAGAGTTACAAGATGACACCCCACACGGTCCATTTATATCACGGATGGTCCATCTCTATCCCTTCCTCCGCATCCTCAGTACTCCTACTGATGTCACCAATGACATCACAGATCATGTGGAGATCCCTCAAGCCGTGGTCTACATACCGAGTGCTTCACTTTGACACCTCACCCGACGCATTCGAACCAAGAATGGTTCCTCAATCGCTCAAGTACACCCTCACGCACCCCAAAACGCCAGCTTTCGCTACTACTCCTAAAGCACATAAAAAACATAGTTTCGGTCTGTAGTGGGGGGGGGGGGGGCTGCAAGGTGAGCCCCAGTAGCTCACGGACTACTGGTATATGACAAATATTTTCTGCTCACAGTATGTAATAATGCATATCCAATGTGAACCAAATAAATTCCATGAAAATCAGAGCTGAGCTAGTTCACCAGGGCGTTGAAGCGTTAAGCTGGGCGTTGACGGGCGTTGAGATGGGCATTAAGGCGTAACGACGGGCTTTGACGGGCGTCGCTGCATTTCGATGAATTGGTGTCAATTCCATGGAAATCAGAGCTTCTGAGCTAATTCACCAGGGCGTTGAAGCGTTAAGCTAAGCATTGACGGGCGTTACTGTCTATAAAAGCGAGCGTATTTCCAAAAACACGCAGTCGACGTTCAACCGTCAACATGACTTATACTTGCTCTGAGTGCGAACGCACGTTCACCAGACATTACGATATGATGCGACACCAGAACAATATACATGGGATTGAAGACTCCGAGGAGTCCGTTGAGGGGGATGCTGATACAGAGACTGCTGAGTGTATCGACTGATACCGAAACAGAGATTGCTGAGAGTCTATCTAGTGATACGGAGAGCTTGACCTCAGATAGTCAGCATACGTCCGTGGAAAGTGAGGCGGAACCTACCTTCTGGGATCGTATTGTGACAGCAGCTATCAATACTTACGCTGCAGCGATCGAGGACGCCGGAGAGGATAATTTACAACAGGCGTACACCCAAATGCGCCCCCGCATCAGGAAAACAACCATGGCGATCTATGAACAGTATACCTTACTACCGCTTGAAATGAAAGGCGACCTCACGCACAGGTCCATCATGAAGGCCAAGCGTCACTTGGAAGAGGCTATGGGGTTACCACCCACCGTGGCCCTGGAAAATGCGATCAGAATGCGCAAACAACTGTTTCAGGACATGCTGCCCGAAGAATATCCAGGCCTGTCCGACGATGATTAGAATAGACTGTTCAGAGCGAACATGGCTGAAGATGGAACTTGCTGAAATGGCGACTTCTGATTGGACAAGACTACATCTAACGGACAGGAACGAATATGATAGATGCAAATGGTGGCCTCTGATTGGGCAAGAGTCTTTTTGAGTTGTAAACATACCCAACGCAGCTCCTCCAGCGTGGGTATGATGTAACATTGGGGAAAATAAACTATATGAAAAAACTTCTTGTTGTTGTTGTTCTCTCATGTGTCATCCTTGTTTTTGTTGTTGTTGTTCTGTCTCCGGTCTATATCATGGCGTCAAGGCGTTATGTTAGAGCGTTAAGGCATAACTACAAGCGTTGACGGGCGTCAGTGCATTTCGAAGAATTAGTGACAATTACATGGAATATCTAGAAAATCAGAATTTCTGAGCTATTTCACCATGGCGTTGAAGCGTTAAGCTTGGCGTTGGCGGGCGTTGCTACAATATGACACCTCATACAACGCATTCGGACCAAGGATGGTCCCTCTCTACACCAAATACCTTCCTTTCACTGCCCCAAAATGTCCACTTTGGCTACTACTCGTACTGATGACGTCACCAATGACGTCACAGATGACGTGAACATTCCTCAAATTGGGGTCTACACCCCAAGAACTACAAAATGACACCTCACACGACGCATTCGGACCAAGGATGGTCCCTCTCTACACCAAATACCTTCATTCACTGCCCCAAAATGGCCACTTTACTTACTACAACCAACTGCGCATGCGCAGATTGACGCGACTTGCATTTGAAAACACACCATTCTGACTCTAACCCACACAAGCTTCACTTTGACACCTTCCACGACCCATTCGGACCCATAGCAGTCATCTCTACCCCAAACACACACCCACATACCCCCCCCAAAAATGCCTGCTTTCTATACTACGGCCAGACTGCGCATGCGCAGAATGACCATATTTCTACCCCACATCCACGCCACCAGATGCTCCATTATATAGGCTTCACATGGATACCTCACACGACCCATTCGAACCGTGAATAGCCCATCTCTAACCCAAACACACCCACACACACCCCCAAAAATGCCTGCTTTCTATACTACGGCCGGACTGCGCATGCGCCAATTATTGACAACGTAGGAATTATTAGTGTAGTCAAGTGCTCCTGCATGAGAGTTTCAAAATAAGACCTCATACGACACCATTGGACCACCAGGGACTCACCTAGACTCCAACACGTCCACCCAGTATGGATTTATACATACATTGGGCTTATACCCCAGTATATGGGTCTATATGGGGCTATAGACAGACCTCAAACTTTTTTCAAAAATTTCACCGTTTCGTGCCGGGACACTTCCTATCATGTTTGTCTTGACGAGACAAAACAAGTCAAAACAACCATACCGCAAATGTCTAGAAGTACGTTTCCCAGTGGGGCAAACATTGGTCCTATACCCCTAGTATGGGACTATATGGGTCTATATGGGGCTACGTAAACAAATCCTGAAATCTGGTGACCATCTTGGATTTTTGCTAATTTAGAGTATTTATAGTGTTCTTATTTTGTTTCCAATGAATGGTTGGCCCCTTTATAAGAGTTTAGATAAAATGAAACAAATATTGGATGAAATATTGGATGACATTTGAATGAATAATTGGCAATTATGTTTAAAAAATGATTTTCGATGATGGCCATTTTGAAATTCAAAATGGAGGTCCCAAATGTTAATGCAAAAACTGGCACCCATTCTTTTCTTAATCAGCGAACTTTCTAGATGTGTTTAGACATGAGTGCCAAGAATCTACCCGAAAAAATGACAAATCTGGAAAATGTTACATAAGCCCATAGACTATTATAAGCAATTCTTTAGATTAGGGCCTGGTCGTTTTGCATTCATTATTTTAACTTCATCAAAGGATTCCTTCAGTCGGTCATTCATTCAAGTATGGTCAAGTTAGTTTTAGCAATTGGGGGGAAAAGGTGTCGTTATTATAGTGTTGTACGTATTAATGAATGTCGAGGGCGTTGTCGTTGATCGATCCTGTCGTGGATTTCTTAACGTGTTGCTGTCTGTTGAGAGAGCTTTAGAAAACCATGTCTCAATAACGCCATCGGGGTAAACTTTCAAGTAAGGACTGCCTCAATTTGTCCAACCGTTTGATCCGTAAGTCATGCTTTGTTATTATTGTGCAAATTCTCAGAGCGAGATTCAATGGAACTTGGTTCTGGACACGATTTGTATGATAGGTATCGTTTCGTGTCTAAAACATGTCAGTAGCTATTTGGACATTTTCTCGCTTTAGCAAAATGTCTAGAAAAGAGGTATTCGCTTTATCGGTCTTCATTGTGAATTGGATATTGGGATTCAAACTGTTTGGGAGATAATTGAACTCCGTGACCGTGCCTTATCTGCTTTTGAAGATCAGAAAACAGTCATCTAAATACCTCGTAATGGAGTAGAGGACGTTCATTTTGCTGTTCTTATGGGGCTACAACATGGTGATTAGTCGAATTTTTCAAAACAAGCTGAAACAATAGTACGCAGACATCTCACAATGTTATATCAATTAACAAAAGACACAACAGAACCATTTACGTGTTTTACTGATGGTTCGATGGTGTGATAGGACTGACCAAAAATTTGGCATTTTAGGTTCAACGGTTGAAAGGTGTCAAGTGCTCTCGAAGTTGAAAATTATGCCTCTGACATCCCCCAAAACTCACTCTAAATCAATTTCAACAAAACTTTGTAAATGGATAATAAATGAATCTCCAATAATATTCCTTACACTCACCCCGATTCCCAGCCCCCAACCACTCCCGGAAATAGGACTGGACTTTGCATAGGTTGTCATTGGTTTATTTAAACAACGAAGGTCAGCCTGACTGATGCCTCCAGCAATAGACAGATACGGTTTTGCAATCTTTGAAATGAGCCAATCCTGCATTCAATGCATGTTCAGGTATATCTAAGGAGTAATCAATTTAATCGATTGTTGCTCTGATCAAACTGATATTCTACGAGAAGTCCCATTACAATTTCACATATATATTATGAAATATTAGCCAATGTTTAGCAGGGAACTTACTTTTGTTGAATTGTTTATAATTACAACTAATTCAAAAAGTATATATCTGCAACAACTCCAAACAATAAATATCAATAACAACTTCAAACAATGTATATCTGCAACACCTTCAAACAATAAATATCAATAACAACTTCTAACAATGTATATCCACAACAACTCCAAACAATATAATTTAAAGAATGAATAAATATCCACTCTGTGCCGGTTCTCTGGTCTTTTACTCGGTTGTTCCTGTTCTCTGGTCTTTTACTCGATTGTTCTTTCGTTTACATGGTCATATTCATATAAATTAACAACATAGTGGGTCAACAGAGGCTACGTACGTTCAGTGATTTTCCGCAATTCTTCATCGAAATTGGCAATAACTTGTCCGTGTTTGACAGTTAGACAGCTACTTCCATGTCGAACACTTCTTTTGTCCAGCTTCATTTGATAACAATACCTGAGACGCACTAGAAGGACTACGTGTCGTATCGACGGCACTGATTAGTTCTGCAAAACATAAACTTTTAAAGTTGCAATTCCGCGAGAGTGTATTTAGTAAATTATTTATCTATTATAAAAGCCCGTCTGATTATAATGTCTGATAGGCATATTAGAAACATACATAGCGCAACATATGATATCTATATTGCTGAAGGTAAACAGTACATTGTAACCAGGTGTGGTCTGGGCTATTTCAATTACCCCCACCCCAAGCAAACCCACATTTTGCGAATATACTCCTTGATGAAAACTATTTATTGGATGCGCTCATTATCTGTGGCCCTCTAATCCCACTCATCATTCATATCAAATGAATATATCATGTAAAAATGCCCCCGCATATTTCTTTGAAGTCATGCACAATCAACAACATTTCATAAAATGCACCATTCATTCCAATACCGCCATGTCCGACATTCATATACTAGTTGTGGCAGATTCAAATGGTTTCGATAAGCATATCGCACGACCCTTTTACTGATAGCTGGATACCGTCTACATAAAATAACTAGATTATTGGTATTAGCGAGTAACTTGCAAGCAATACAGATTGACCATTGCAGTCTTTAGAGTTGGCAGACACTCGGCAGAATAGTACCATTCATGTATTGATCGCACCTATTTTAGACATAGTGGAAGCGAGACAAAACTCCACTGATGCCTATGGTCGATGGTAGTGGCGAAATGCACCACTCTGTTTCCACAAATGTGAGCAGCTAGCTAGTAAAGCATACAAGAGTCTGATCCAACATTCAGTAACATGTCGCCATCTACAAAGAATTTCATATTCAAATGCTCTACTTATCAGACAACACTAGTCTTAAAATCCAAACAGTTATCAAATAGCAATACACATATAAAGGCAAGCTAGAATGTAGCAAGAAAGAAGCTACCAACCGGTTTAAGGTACACCGCTGCTGTAAATAAATGTAATCATTTCCATAATATTTTTGCCTTCATAATTGTGGAATATCAGGGTAGAGTATCAGACATGTAGGTTCGTGTGAATTTCTCAGCTCCAGACACTGTTAAATGTTCGATTTGATAACCCGGAAAACCCAGGAAATAATCATGAAAAGTCTCATATAAACAGTGTTCAACTTTTTCTTATATTTAAACTATTTGAAGATAATCACATGTGTATCAACATTTGTCAAATTGCTTGAATGTGCATCTACACCAACATTATATTTGTTTCTATGCGAAAACAAATCGGTTATAAGTCTTCTAATGGAAATCCCCATCTTTTAGCCTAGGAAAGGGAGTTGGCGACCTACTAATTGATCACTAGCGACTTACCATAACACATTTTATCACAACACGTTCATGCAGCCCATAGCACCGGGCTAGACATGTTAGACGGAATTACGACACAATTTACAAAATATAGCATCAACTATCTTGCCCGCACCGACTGTAGTTCGCGAAAAGTGTGTGGTATTTGTTAAGGTCATTAATTGCCGCCAATGTAAATCTTTTAGTTGCCTGTACCCTAATAGTGTTGCCTGGTCCGCTACTGTTGGGATCAACTGGATAAAATACCACCGTCTAGTTCGTCATTCAATATTCAGCCGTCGTCCATTTAAACATTTTGGCGTCCATAATGCAAAGACCTAATTCATACATGTATAATAACATAAGCATCAAATCAAAAGGATAAATCATAGTATACATGAATACTAATTTCTTGCAAGAGTGAAGCGGTCAACAGTTGCAAACGAAGCATACGACGTTAAGCTAGGTATTTTTTGCTGAATTATGAACTGCTATAGTAAAATGTGGAAAAGATCAGGTACTGTAAGGGTGGAGACGGTGTGGGTTTCCTCGTTAGAACATTTAGAGCTATTTCTGTGTGATTTGACTACTGATTACTCGCGGTTGTTTTCTAAATTGTTTAGCTGTTTGCCGTCTATATCACTCTGTATGATTTGCTATGTGGGCATGCTTCAAAGTTATGCTTCGTGAATCTAATTATTCGAGGAATCTGAGGATTCGGATAGCTGACTGTCTTAAGAAAGAAACAAAATTATCAGAAATAATGGTACATTAGCTGAAAGGGGTAGTGTTCTTGAAGCCCATACTCAGTCCCAGGCGAGACGGCTCTATTCATCACTGCTTTGACCAGTCACGTAATACTGAATAATGAGGGGAGATCCCGCTAACAGTACTCCAGTCGTTAGATGGAGGCTATATTCTATTGTTATAACGAGACACCTACATTTTTCGATTTTTTGCATGGTCATTTGGTCACATTGAGCCGAACTCGGCATGAATAGATACGTTCCTTCTCGGCTAATGGCGAACGAAAATAACAGTGGTCATTCTTTATTGGTGTACTTGGTTGGGGGGTGGGGGGAGTCTGGAGTAAGATTACGTTGTATAATTGTAATGCGCTTTTCTGGAACTGCAACTTATACCATTTTATTTGACCATACATAGTTTCCTGTCAAACAGTTCCAAATTTCATAGTTTCACGATCTTGTTTTTTGAGGAAACTAAGCATTAATTTAAGAAAGTGCACAAAATAAGCAGTTTTAGGGGGTACCATTGAGAAAAATTCAAATAAATCATGAGAAAGTCTAAAGAGGTCATAGCATGTGTTGAATATGGGTGAATGTGAGGATCATCATTGTAATTACTATTTGGGACTCTGGTGATGGTTGCTCGACTCATACATAGTATCATTGTTGAGTTTGCTTGAGAAAGTCAAAAAGTGTTGTATTTAGGTTGAGGTTCGTGAACTCATAATTCGTCAGCCACTCAGCGAATTTCAGTGAAATTTCTCAAATTCTCTAACAAGTCAACAAGGAATGCCCATTATTAAGATAATTTGGCTAAATTATCTACCCTAGTATGCATCAGGCCATTAAAATAGTCTCGATCCGTTGACCCCCTTTAGGAACCGCTGCCAGAGAAGTGAATTGTTTTAAATATTTTCCCCTGTCTCTGGTGCGGCGAATAATTGAAGGCCAGTGGTAGGTGTTTAGAGTATGGTACGTGTGCGGTTTCCCTGTGAGTTTGGTTCTATCTCAAGGTCCAATAAGGTGCTGCTAATAGGGATTATTTGGGTGCCTGTGCACTGCTTTCTCAAAGCAGAGAAATGGGCCAAAAGTATGACGTCATTTGTACGAGAGCGCAGAAGTCAAAATCTAGGTGGGCGGCCCCCGTCAGTAAGATTGCCAGGTTGTAGCACTTGAATTAAAGTACTTTATGCCCAAATATGAAAGTCTAGACTTAATTAGGGAATCGAAAAGATGTAATTGCAGTGGTCTTTACACTGAACCCAGCGTATTTTCAGTTGTTTTTGGATCCAACTAATCACAGTAAACAACCGCGTACTACCGCAAACAACCGTAAACAAATAGTACAATACCGTAAATAACAGTATAGGATTGTTTGTATCCAATGGCGAATTCTGGAAGCAAGCCAGTGTGGTGGATCTCCCGTCAGCTTACCTAAAGGTATTGCATTGATGTGTCGATTTTTCAAAGGATTCTTCAATTCACAGGAACCAATGGGTGACATATGAGTACTTGGTTGGTTATTAACCAGTAGAAAACTGATCGGTATTCCCTAACATGCAGTACTGTTTATTATAATTTCTCCACCAGTAAATACCAAACAGTTACTGGGTGGTATTGGTTGGCAGCGGCTTGCCTATGTCGTTTTACTCCTTTAACATTATGCAATTGTCAAGCCATTGCGTGCAAGTTTAGCTGATTTGAAATTTGGCCGTTTTCAGCCTTCTGATATTTTATAGTCATCATCCAGGAATGTGAAATGATATACAAGATAAATGTACATCAGCTGACGTTCGTGTAGTATACCTGCAGTATTGTCGTTTGGATGAGCAATGAACTAAAAAACGATATTGTTCTCCCAAAGTAACCATGGTATCGAGAGAGCTGGAGAGACCAAATGACAGACGATCATGTCACTTCTATACCTCAAAATCGCTTAATGACAATTCACGAGTACAGCGTATCATTCGTCGAACGATTTCCGATTGACTCTAATACAATTTTGCTTAGCGCTGATTGAATATACTTCAGTTCCAATCGGAAGACGTATGTCTGCTGAAGGAGAAAAAACATGCTGCGGTCTTTCTTGTGGATTGACAGTGTATCATACAGGAAGCATTTGATGTTGTCAATTGAATATAAATGAGATGTATTATTATTGGATGTAGTGTGGCAGATGTACACAATTCAGCAAGTGATACTGGTTGAGACCAAAGTTTACAATTAAAACAGTTTGAAAATATAACATTACTACCTAACGGTCATTATTTGCCGTTCACCCGAGACATTGAAACAAGTAATTCCCCATGCAGCTCACATTAGAACAAAACGTTTATTCACCCCTACACAGCCAGAAACATGGTGTTGATGAACACAAAAAAGGAGTTGAGCTCAACACTAATGAATGGTGTTCAATTTGCACCGACACCATATATCTAAAAAAAAACTTTCATCGGTGTTGGCCAACACCATTACTTGGTGTTGAGCCAGGATTAGCACTTATCAGTGAACACCAAAATATGACGTCAAACCATGTTCAACACAACTGACTGGTGTTGTTCAACACCATTATTTTGTGTTGAACTGGCCTCAACACAATTTTTTAATCTTCACATTGGTCAACACCATTTCTCAACACTAATTTATGGTGGTGATCAGCCCTCACCACCATTAAAGGGTGTTGAGCCATCACCATTTTGCTGGCTGTGTACCTCGAAACAGTTAATATTATACAATTATTTCAATGAGGCGAATATGATGTTCACTAGACCAAAGACATCCAGTATTCATCGCAGTCGCTGGACGATGAAAATTCCTTGATTATTGGGGTTGGGGAGGCGAACCTATCCGGGCACGTTAGGCGGCCGGAGAGACGTTCTAGCCGATTTCCGGCGAATAAAATTACAAAAGAATGCTGATTTTTTTTGTACTGCTATCTCTGGAATGATATATGGTTATGGGTTTTCGCCCTGGACTTTGTCAAACATGGTATTTGGCGACATAAAAAAATGTGGTGAAAAGACCTTGTATCTTTGGATGGGTAAACGGCCCCAAACAGGTGCGGTAGAAGTGCCAAAAATAAAATATTACATATACAAGATGTTGTTCAGTTGGCATGAAGTACAATATTATATTGTTTACCCAGAAAAAAATTCACGGCACCGAGTCTCATCATTCTCTAATAACAAGGAATGCATTCGCGTAAAATATTTGAATCTGAGGTGAAAACAATTCCTATTGTTCTCTGTAAACACATTTACATAAACGATAACCAGAACCAAATTTGGTCTACGACTACATACTGGAACAGCGGGTATGATCTACGACTACATACTGTATCAAGATGGTTCTAATTATCGTTTATCTTCATATGTTTATAGAAAGAAATATTAGCTGTTTTCGCCACAAAATTGGCGATTTTGCATGAATGCACTATTTCCCGACCCTGTTGTTCGGGAATGATGAGACTCAGTGCCTTGAGACTTTTTTGAGTATAAAAAATAATATTGTACTTCATGACAGCTGAGCAATTTCTTATGTATGTAATATTATATTTCTGGCACATATACCGCACCTGTTTTGCATATACCGCACCTGTTTTGGGTTCATTTAACCATGTAACATAGGTGGTCCTTTGCGGGAGGGGGTGCTCCAAGCCTGCGCGACCGCTGTCCCTGGGATGAATTTTTGGTTTTTGGTTTTCTCCGGTCCATACAACACCATATTTACCTCAATGAAATCACATAATTGTCCTATTATATGAAACAAGAGGGAGGGTCGAATTTGGCGTTGTCACGTATGTACATGTACTAAGTGTTTATGGACGACTTCGGATTGTTCTAAGGCTCAAGAAGATCTCCAAATCGGGTCAGAAAATGCATGATGAAAAATGTCCTCAAGTGTGCGACGGGTGTTCGAAGTAATTCAGTTGTGTGACAGTTTGGCTGGTGAATATAGCATTTTGACTGGTGGATATAACTTTGTGCTCGGTGAATATAACTTTTTGGCCGGTGAATATAGCATTTTGTCTGGTGAATATAACTTTGTGCTCGGTGAATATAACTTTTTTGGCCGGTGAATATAAAAAAAGTGTTATTAAAGAGGGTGTCTCCTCCTCTCTCTCTTCCCCGCGGTTCTCCCGAAATGAATCTAATATGTTCTTGATAAAAACACGATACAGAATTTTCATTTCACGCACATTCAGTTTGATGGCAGTGGGAGGCAGGTGTGGGGGCATTCACTTTCGTACGCTAGAAAAAACCCCCATAAAAAGCACACGTATAACGATCTCAGACACACAACACTCTAATGATCTTGCTTTTGCATTATCTTATAAAGCGTTAGATTTCAATAACAAAAGGTCTGTATTATTTGCAACACAACAGTCTTATAACAATAAATATCTGATTCCTGGTAAATTATTAGTGAACTATAACATGCCATAATCTAAAATGAATAAGCAAGCCTACGGGGACGAAACAAATCAAAAGTAAACGTTCTTGTGACGTTTCTGAAACAGTCGGACTTGGATGTGTGGCATGCATTCAATATTTTGGCGTCCATGCTTCCAACGATCTCCGCGGATTGCTGGTCCATTTCTTGTAGATATTTTCATTCGTCGGAAAAGCTTGTCCCATTTGAACATTTAGGCAAGCAATACAGTGTTGACGGCATGCTGATATATCGGATTTAGGTCACAAACCTCCGTTGAAGTTTTTGTGTGTAAGATTATTATCAGGACTTGACTTCCGGCAAACATTGATTGGCCATTATACGTGACTGGTTCAGAAATGACCTGTGACGTGTTTTAAAATGTTTCTATAATATTTGACTCTCAAATATATCAAAACCACCGTTTCAAATTTTAATCGGAAAAAATCTGGGCCAGTTTGATTGGCACCTCCGAATTTGCCGTAATGGTTTCGGGCTAGATGACCCTATTTCTGGCGGTCTTATCTCCAGAAAATATTGGGGAGTGTATGTTGAATTTTCCATATGTTTGAGCGGAAAGGCCAGGCTACCTGGTGTGGTGGGTCATTTGTGGCGGCCAATATTAGGGAACATAGTTTTCTCAAGATGTGCTCGGCCAATTTACTACATATTAAGTAAGGCGAATTTGTGACCTCTAAGACAAAAACGAAAATCGATCTTTCTCCGTTGTCACATGTTTAAGTGCATTTTTCCTCCATAGAGGCACAGAATCAGATATAAATGCCTATTTTCAGCAAATTCTTTGCTTGTCCAAGTCTGATAGAATGTTATCAAGCTTAAACGTATACATTTTTAATCTATTGCGGGCTCCCGAGCTGGTATTTCTTAGTTTACAGCCCAAATTTAATTTTGTCTCACTACTATAAAGGACTTGAGTTATTGTGTCAGTACATTTATTTTCAAGTCATTCGTCGATATATTCTGTGTTGTTGAAACGGTTTTTATGCGCATTCCGTTCAATGGCTCACCCCCTCCCCCACTTCTGCGATCGTTCTGGTCAGTAAGATCAAACATTAAATTAGGTCAATATTTTCACAAACTTTAATCATTGCAAAGTAACACTGGTCTGGTTTGTCAAATAACTGCATGAAAGTGCATTCATCGGATTCTAACTCGAGATATGATACAAATTATTGGTAAAATTTTGCTTTTATTTTCCCTCTTCAATGGGGCGGTTTCGTGTTAATAATCGTTATCTAAAAATAAATTTCTGTGGACTTGAGTTAACGTCAGTAAGTGTACAAATTAAAAATCCAGAAAATAAATTATTGAATAATCTTTTGGTGTGAAATATTTCAATAAGTGTTTGACTACTCAAGGGGGAGGGGGTGCTCCAAGCCTATCCGCGACCGCTGTCCCTGGGATGAATTTTTGGTTTTTGGTTTTCTCCGGTCCATACAACACCATATTTACCTCAATGAAATCACATAATTGTCCTATTATATGAAACAAGAGGGAGGGTCGAATTTGGCGTTGTCACGTATGTACATGTACTAAGTGTTTATGGACGACTTCGGATTGTTCTAAGGCTCAAGAAGATCTCCAAATCGGGTCAGAAAATGCATGATGAAAAATGTCCTCAAGTGTGCGACGGGTGTTCGAAGTAATTCAGTTGTGTGACAGTTTGGCTGGTGAATATAGCATTTTGACTGGTGGATATAACTTTGTGCTCGGTGAATATAACTTTTTGGCCGGTGAATATAGCATTTTGACTGGTGGATATAACTTTGTGCTCGGTGAATATAACTTTTTTGGCCGGTGAATATAAAAAAAGTGTTATTAAAGAGGGTGTCTCCTCCTCTCTCTCTTCCCCGCGGTTCTCCCGAAATGAATCTAATATGTTCTTGATAAAAACACGATACAGAATTTTCATTTCACGCACATTCAGTTTGATGGCAGTGGGAGGCAGGTGTGGGGGCATCCACTTTCGTACGCTAGAAAAAAACCCATAAAAAGCACACGTATAACGATCCCAGACACACAACACGGAACAATCTGGAATTTGGTGAGATCATATATGAGTAGGAATATACCATGGAACAACGTTTACCTCTAAATGTAATTATAGTCCCAGATAAAACCTAGCAGATTTCCTAATAAAACTAACTTCCCTTTGGAATGCCTGAAAGAATAATTCGATTCAACTGTTTTACAATCAAAGAGACCAATGTTAAACTTCCCGAAACACCTTTGTGTTCCCCACAGGATATTGCCTTCACGTGTATCTAGCTTCCAATACCTACGGGCACCTTCCCAAATGGGTTCCAAGAGAATTTTGGTCTGTACTTGTGGATTAATTCTTCATTTGCATGTTAAGGACGTCTGCATGCTGACGAAGAAAATTCATTTTAGTTGATCAATGGGGCTCCTTTGGGAGCTTCTGTCTGCTGGTTCTTGTATTCAAGTCGTACTTGTGACACAGGAATATTAGTGTCTGCTCCACCGTCTAAGCTACAAATCTAGAGACCTATGATGGAAATACTCTAATGATCTTGCTTTTGTATTATCTTATAAAGCGTTAGATTTCAATAACAAAAGGTCTGTATTATTTGCAACACATCAGTCTTATAACAATAAATATCTGATTCCTGGTAAATTATTAGTGAACTATAACATGCCATAATCTAAAATGAATAAGCAAGCCTACGGGGACGAAACAAATCAAAAGTAAACGTTATTGTGACGTTTCTGAAACAGTCGAACTTGGATGTGTTGGATGCATTCAATATTTTGGCGTCCATGCTTCCAACGATCTCCGCGGATTGCTGGTCCATTTCTTGTAGATATTTTCATTCGTCGGAAAAGCTTGTCCCATTTGAACATTTAGGCACGCAATACAGTGTTGACGGCATGCTGATATATCGGATTTAGGTCACAAACCTCCATTGAAGTTTTTGTGTGTAAGATTATTATCAGGACTTGACTTCCGGCGAACATTGATTGGCCATTATACGTGACTGGTTCAGAAATGACCTGTGACGTGTTTTATAATGTTTTTGTAATATTTGACTCTCAAATATATCAAAACCACCGTTTCAAATTTTAATCGAAAAAAATCTGGGCCAGTTTGATTGGCACCTCCGAATTTGCCGTAATGGTTTCGGGCTAGATGACTCTATTTCTGGCGGTCTTATCTCCAGAAAATGTTGGGGAGTGTATGTTGAATTTTCCATATGTTTGAGCGGAAAGGCCAGGCTACCTGGTGTGGTGGGTCATTTGTGGCGGCCAATATTAGGGAACATAGTTTTCTCAAGATGTGCTCGGCCAATTTACTACAAATTAAGTAAGGCGAATTTGTGACCTCTAAGACAAAAACGAAAATCGATCTTTCTCCATTGTCACATGTTTAAGTGCATTTTTCCTCCATAGAGGCACAGAATCAGATATAAATGCCTATTTTCAGCAAATTCTTTGCTTGTCCAAGTCTGATAGAATGTTATCAAGCTTAAACGTATACATTTTTAATCTATTGCGGGCTCTCGAGCTGGTATTTCTTAGTTTACAGCCCAAATTTAATTTTGTCTCACTACTATAAAGGAATTGAGTTATTGTGTTAGTACAATTATTTTCAAGTCATTCGTCGATATATTCTGTGTTGTTGAAACGGTTTTTATGCGCATTCCGTTCAATGGCTCACCCCCCCCTCTTCTGCGATCGTTCTGGTCAGTAAGATCAAACATTAAATTAGGTCAATATTTTCACAAACTTTAATCATTGCAAAGTAACACTGGTCTGGTTTGTCAAATAACTGCATGAAAGTGCATTCGTCGGATTCTAACTCGAGATATGATACAAATTATTGGTAAAATTTTGCTTTTATTTTCCCTCTTCAATGGGGGGGGGGGCGGTTTCGTGTTAATAATCGTTATCTAAAAATAAATTTCTGTGGACTTGAGTTAACGTCAGTAAGTGTACAAATTAAAAATCCAGAAAATAAATTATTGAATAATCTTTTGGTGTGAAATATTTCAATAAATGTTTGACTACTCAAGGGTCCATATATTAAGGGAAATATCACCTCAAATTGACAATCGATAACTTTGCGAATATTCTAAGCAAGACCTTTACATTTTGCATTTGTATATGATTGTTTGTTATTGGTTCGGCCACACAAAGTTTATTGTAATCTGAATAGATTTACTTATTTGTAGGTCGCAAACCTCCAATGAAATTTTTAGATGTACGATTATTATCAGGACTTGACTTCTGGCGAACACTGATTGGCCATTATACCTGACTGATCCAGAAATGGTCTGTGACTTATTTCAAAATGTTTCTATAATATTTGACTCTCAAATATATCAAAACCACCTTTTCAAATTTTAATGGGACGGCAATGTCCTCTGCCGCCCTCTGTCGGGCGATCATGCAGCGATGTTCCCCATTCACTAAGGTCGTGTCGCCCAGTACTATCCATTTAACAAAATTGTGGTTCTATTATTTTGGAGTTTTCTCAAAATGAAATCAGCAACCTCCCGATCGAATGCATCCATGATCTGTAAGAGATAACTTTTATCGAGCAGCTACTTTGGAAGATCTTTTTAGTCGAGTAAAAGAAGATTGTATTTTAGATTATTTGAGAGAGATCGGTTTGTTACATAAATTTTAATGTATTTACATGTTGTTGGGGTTTTTTTGCATTAACTTCAATACTTAGAATTTTGTTTGATCGTCGCTATATAGTTGAAATATTGCTGAAGGCGACATTAAACATTAATTCTCTCTCTCTCTCTCTCGACCCATAATCTCTTTCATCCGGCGGCAGAACGCAATCTACTCCTGCGAGACACCCTACTACGAGAAGGCGCTTTAGGGGAAGTGGTAACCATCCGTCAGAATTTTGCGGGGTGAGAAGGCGCGTATGTTTCTGCCTATGATCTTCCGGCCATTACCAATTAACTGTTCCCATCCAACTACGGCGCCAAGCTGCACGGATTAGTCTCGATGATAGTTAAACCATCTGACGTATATGACATCTACTGAGTGATAACTGCGTATTAAAACACGAGACATTGGTGAATTATTTAAGAAATAATCAGCTGTGAATTCAAGCAATATGGGTTGTCTAAATTGTTCAAACGTTCACATATCATTTAATAATAAACGACAAAACAGTCATACTTATTTTCATTTCTGGGTTAAGATGAATAGATTTTTGGCTAACTTCCTCCACTGTTGTTGCATTTTGTAAGATTCATCAACTGATTGCAAAAATGTGTAGACTAATCCCTTGAAATAATTAACACTGTCAATGTAGGCACCGTCGTGATATGACTGAAAAAAAAATGTTGAAAACGACGTTAAATCCTACTCACTCACTCACTGGTTAATACCGACGGTCACGGATACGTAAAGGGGAACAACTTTGCTGACATACCGGTAGAGGGCGGAGTGCAGAGGGGGTCAGATTTATCCTGCAGCCATTCGATAGCTTGCGACGCTACGAATATATACATTTTGATACATTTGTATTATGACGTTCTCTTGTGACGTTTGTTATTTGGACCGCCAACAATGGTATCGCGAGTGGCGTCATCACAATATGGATTGTTGCAACGTCATAGCGAATGATCGACGTCACAGAAGGACATACCAGATTCTTCAATTCATTTGGACTAGAAATATATATCTTACATCATACAACAAGAGCGCCTCGTGTGTCTGTCAATATGTTAGGATAGTCACTCTGCAGTACATCTGTTTTAATTTCATTTTGACCGCCCATTTATCGAACTGGAAACCGTTTTGCGTCAATTTCCTTTGATCCACCATGTTAACAATCTTCGATCTGACCCCCAAGCAGTCACGCCCTCTGCCGTGACGTTGGTAAAGTTGCTTCCCTTTGTACATCCGTGACCGTCGGTATTGGCCTAGTGTATCAGAGCGTATTGCAAGTCAACAGTTGGTATACCAGTTGAGAATTTTGGTATGCCAGTACTGTCACGCACGCGTACTCATATATCAACACAGTCATGGACGCGCTTAGCTAAATAATATATAGCCCTCACGAGTATGAGGGCTATAGATCGGCCCCAGTCACCTCCAGCGAGGGTTTTAGATAATTTTATTACGAATCACCCACCTCTGAAACTGCCGTACATCTGATCTCTATCCCCTCCTGTGCACTATTTTAAAATCTTGCGCACTATTGTTAAATAATAGCGAATATATCGCCGTCTGAATTTTCCAGTCGACAACTTCCACTTTATACGCGCCATGTTCAATTGCAAACGGCTCAGCACACATATACCGTGACGTCACCAACATGGCGCGTGGAGAGTTGAAGTTTTCGACTGGAAAATTCAGACGGCGATACAATACCTGCAGACAAAAACTGTTTCAGACGAATTTGTCTGTGCGACTACCCCGACTGCGTCAAGTTGTGCGAGGGAAATTGCGTATTTGCGGATGAAGATAAATACATTATCATCGGGAGCTTTATATACCACAGAAACATGAACATGAGAGTGAGTGCCAGGGAAGTATTTCATCCAGCTCATGAGATTGTATACCCACGTAAAATATATCCAGACTGTATACCCACGCAAAAGCCTGCCATATTGTAACTTATAACACTTCGGTCTACGAATATAGCGGTGGATATAACTTTGTGGTCGATGAATATACCATTTTGGACGTTTAATATAACTTTGATCAGTGAATATAACTTTTTGACAGGTGAATATAACATTTCTGTCGGTAAATATAACATTTTGTCGGTGAATATAACATTTTGGTCGGTGATTGTAACATTTTGGTCGGTGAATATTATACAATTACAGTCTTTTGATGAGGTCAATATGCGGTTTTCTCAGGTCCACAAAACCACATATTGACCTATATCAAAAGACTATAATTGTTTTATTATATGACAATGACGTCTCCTGGTTAAATTGGTGAAAACAGCTAGAATATACATGTAGCATAGAGTAGACATTTGCTTTGCTCCCGACGATCTCGTACCTGCTGTCAGCCAGAGTGTAAACCGACGGCCAATCCAACGATTATTTTCATTGGCTGAGAAGACGCATACGTCACACCGAGTCAATATCACATTTATGGACCCGCTTCGAAGTCAATATGAAATATTAGCGACAGCCACGTGACGGCAAATGGTCCAATGGAGAAAGAGTAACACACACAGTCATATAATAAAACATTTTGTTCCGTGAATATACCATTCTGGCTGTTGAATATAACTTTGGCCGGTAACTTCTTGACCGGTGAATATAACATTTTGGTTGGTAAATATAACATTTAGTCGGTGAATATAACATTTGTATAGATCAATATAACATTTTAATCGGTGAATATAACATTTTGGTCGGTGAATATATCATGTTGCTCGGTGAATATAACATTTTACTTGGCGAATATAATATTTTCACTGGTCAATATAACATTTTGGTCGGTGAATATAACATTTTGATTGTCGAATATAACATTTTGGCCGGTGAATATAACACTTTAGCCGATGAATATAAATTTATATTCATCTTGTGCAGTGGACCAATGAAATGGCGGAATCAATGCTGATCATAATTCATTAATTTGTAATTCAGGGATTATTATACTTTTACAGATAGGGGTAAATACAAGATTTATTTATTCCCCCAGTCTCTGTTTTCATTGTGTGTGTTTTGTTATGGGAATAAAACAGTTTAAATCAATTTACATGGGGTCCAGATCCGTGATAACTCAAGATAATATTTACAGTATTAATATGGATCACTTGCCATTTTTGCCACGGTTATTTCTCATAATTACAGTACTGCGATATTCATATCTCGTCACTTAACAGTATTAATATGGATCACTTGCCATTTTTGCCACGGTTATTTCTCATAATTACAGTACTGCGATATTCATATCTCGTCACTTCAGTGCGATATTCATATCTCGTCACTTCAGTGCGATATTCATATCTCGTCACTTCAGTGCGATATTCATATCTCGTCACTTTATTAAGTACAGTTATATGGTGTATAGTACATAAATACACATTTATGTGAAATGTAGGGCGGAGAGTGTGAACATAACCCCCTCACTCAACCACCTCGCCCGACTCCATCTTCACGCGCAAGTCGATTTCTCCGTTCACACTACAAAGTGTGACGGGGGAAAGTTGACTTGAGTATGAAGATGGCAAAACCCCTGCAGACTGTGAAAGTGGTTTTGGCATAACTAAACTCAACATTAACAGGTGTGTGGAAAACGATGCTGACGTACTGGCAAGAAATTGTATGACCCCACAGACATAGTGATTGCATATTAAAAAAAAGGTCGCAAGAACCAAAAGTGATGCCTGTGGTGATTTGTATTCCAGGCACGCTTTTGTTGTAGCTGTTCTCGTGGAGATATTGAATGACATTGAGCGGCATTAGATACACATATTTCAAAGCGACGATGTAATAGCCCTATCGAGGGAGTATTTATTGAATGCAAGCTCGTTTTCAGAACAAATTCCTGTGAGGCCCGACGCCGACAAAGCGCTTCATTCTCCACCATGTTCACAAGCCACAATAGCCAGTTGCAGAAGATCCGAATAATAAAAAAAAAATATTTAGCGATTATTTTTGTCAAAGGATTCATATTCCACTTTCAGGAATGTCCTTCTGGTATTGGATTATTTTTGTTATTAAATATTATTATATTACGGCTTTGGTGGGCTACTTGATAGATTAATCCTTTTGTTTTCTCGTTATTCTGTGAGCAGATTAAATCGTCTATCGCCAGCAACCCAGCAACTGCACGTTTGTAAAGTACTCTGGCGTTAACAGGTTGGATCAGGTAGAAACCGGTTAAGAGAAATAACCACTTCAGGTAGTCGAAGCTGATCAATACAATACGTTGACAAAATCTTCGCCGCTAACTGCGCAGCGACTTGGGCTGGAAAAGTTGTCGCTGTTGTTGTTGCTGCAGTTGTTAGTAAATAAGAAATCTTTTATATAAAAATATAATGATATAGTAAATATAACAAAAATCAAATATAATGATAATACACATTTTGATTTACCATATTGGCAGCTAATATTATAAAATTATAAACAAAATATCTCGTTGAAGAAAAAATCACTGTGGGTGAATATTTCCTTATTCATGTATCACTCTTTTCCTGTCATTTGTACTACATGTTCTGTATTTTGAAATAAATTTACATCGTGAAGCAAACATGTTATGATTTTATCGGCTATATTCTACGTAATATCTGTTACATGCGCTCTCAAAATGATTATATGAATATTATATACCGATACTAGACTGTATTTTAGCCATATACATTTACCCTTTTAGATTAGAAGAGCGGATAATACAAGTTAGTTCCGCCTGGGTGACTGTAGCCCTTCGTCTATAGCGATACATTCTACGTTTTCCCGTGAGGACAAAGTGATACCCGACCCTTTGATACGAAACCAGTGTGGCTGAATAGCGGGCGGCAAATGGTTCTCTTTATGCCGTTAGCGTTTATTATCCTCACTTAACTTTGTTACTATTCAGACGCTGTCAATTAGCCTGATAAATCAATTATTTGAAACCCCCTAAGAAACCCATAGAGACAACTCAAGCTGGAATTGTTTGACGTTTAATTTTGTGCCGAAGTCATTGTCCCTAATTGAAATAAAACTTACTTTACCTGTGCACGCGGCATGAAGATGAGCCGCGGCCCGAGCCTAATTCACTTGAGGTTTTGATCCGAGTCGATCGCACGAAATATGCGAATCATTACAAGTGTCTCAATTAATTTTGTTTTCAACTGCGATCATTTAGATTATTGCCCGTCGTAATTCTGTCAGCTAACGGATTAGAACGCCTGGTAACACGTGAATAGAAACCGGGATAACTTACAACTGTCTGTCGCTCGTTGACAAAGACAGGAGATGAAACTTCAATTGATTTTTCAACAAATGCAGTTTGATGCGAATCCATTTTGTAATATCCTGTTCCTGGATTTCTAAACGGCTATATAAATGGCCATACACCATCTCTGATCAAATATTTGCTTTTAGAAGACAAGGTAACAGACCTGACGTGAAATGGCTAACGAGTGTGAAAACAAGAGCCTCGAGCAAGAACAAGCCAGCTCATCTCAGTTTAATTGGGAGGGTTTGTATGCAGAGGAGGCGCGAACCAAGATTGAAATTATTGAAAAGGTAACAAAGTCGGATCTACGGGATTTAAATGATGTCATCAATTATCAAGAGGAAAAACAGCCTAAGCATACAAGCGGATTGGCCCGTCCCCCTCCCACGGATGTAAGCAGTTTGAAGTTTTCTATCACTAACCTCTTGGATCTGAAGGATGAGAGTCACCCTTTGGTGAAACCGGAAAGGGTGGAGAACTACAGAGATGAATTCCCAGGTAGGGACCCTAATAACCGGTACAAGCATATAGCAGACTCCAAAATAAACTCTATATTACACACACATGCACAACCCTGCAATCTGTGTTGCAACATTTACGAAAGCGTTTACACCAATCCCAACCAGTTATTTTTATTAGCCTTTTTGTTTTGTCAGAAATATTTGGTATAATTTCTACATAAGTTAACATTTTCCATATTTTCAATTTCTCGTCGTACGGAGAAATTACACCATATTTGGTTCCGACTCGCCTTACTTTGTCTTTTTTTTAAAGTATCGTCCTTGGAGTATATACCGACACATCGGTTCCTACGGACTACATAGTTTTTAGAAGAAAAAAAACATATAAAATTATAATTAGCACCGTTTTATATGGAAAAATGAAATAAAATCGAGAGATGGAAGCAAATCACTTTATGACATACAGCCCCAACAAAATAATACGGAAAAATGGAGCAAAATAACTCTTACAATTCTTTTACAAAAACCGTACGACGATTTCACTGAAATTTTCAACTAACCCACAAATGACTATGTTCTCTCTAAATGTAAAGTAAAACAAAATATGGGGACCGCTGAGATTTTCAATAATAATAATGAACACAATATGGATTTTAACACATTTTCCCATCAATTTCTATAGAATATATTTCTATATTATAACAAATGCAGTCAAATATGAGTACATCGGGCCCTGTTATATGACAAAACAACAGGTACCTTCAGCATAGCAACGGTTGAAGGGTTCACGGCATATGAAAGTACATTTTTCGCCATATTAAATGCGCGAGGAACAGTGGCGAAGCTGACCTTTTTGACCTTAGAGGCTTCCCTAAATTTTACAAAAAAGTTGCCGGTAAAGCCCCATAAATAACAGTCTTATATCGAAGTAGTACTTCAATATGAAAAAGAGCATTATCCAAAATATGACGTATTTTGACCATGTAATAGTTTATATAAATCATGTTCGTATTCATGAGAAAATGTAAGACCATGGATTTCAATAGGATTTAAGGGTTCAGACAAAAATGTGCACTCAAAAATGAGCATTGTGAACATTTGTGGTTATATTAGCGCTTGTATTGCTGATTGAAAGTAGCTGAATGAGTTCTTCACCATGCCGATTTGAGGCAATAGTGATAAGTGTCAATCAGTTCCAAACAATAGGAGAAAAACCCCAAATCCAAAGTGTATGTAGGTTGAAAATCAAATGTAAATTAAAGAGCTTTTTCCGTCAGATAGGTGAAAATTCTGCTGTTGAATACAGTTTTAAATGTATAATCTAGGTTCATAATTCATTCTCAATTGACATGAATGCTTATTTGTCTATACATGTTGGTTTTCTGGGATATGTGAGATGACGTTCGGTATAGTATAGGTAACGAACATCCCAAACCATGCAAAAATCTGCATAATTAAATGATCAATATCAATATCGCGGAATTAAATCAAATTTGTGCGCGTTCCCATTAAATATCTTTATTTTTATACATATTGGATGTATGTGTGTATATGTATAGGTGAGTAGCACTGATGTCGTTGTTATTTTTGATTGTACAACGAATAATGGGAAATAAAAGGGGATAACTATACTGTTTCAAAATTAATAATGTATGAGTTTCGTCCAAGAGATGAAGCACCAAATTCATCCCCCTTGAATCTGATCACTTATGATATCTGCATAAACTACTTATAATAACAGATTTAATAATAACCCTGCCCTCACATAAATTCCCAATATTTCGTTATTGAAGGATCATGGGATACGAATCAACAAAAATTGAGCTAACCATGGTTGAAAAAAAGAAAATACATAGTTCTGTTGTACATTTTTAGCAAATGAAAGAATTGCTCCCATGAAAACTGATGGCCTTTGAATTGACAGCGATATTTGCAATGCAGTCATGGTTAGTCCGCGTGGAGTTTTATGACAAAGGCAATTTCAAATTTGAAAGAAAACGTATTTGTTCGACTATATAAATTCAATAGTTTTATTGATATATATCAGTGATATATCTTAGAGAAAACGCTACAGGATGACTCGTAAAGCAATGGTACAGTTCAAGGTTATAATTAAGGTTGTAAGGGTCCCCAGCGATTAAATTTTAATCAACAGAGATATATATATTTCGGTTAGATGTTTATTCGGGAAATATAATCTAATGACAATTTGAGAGAGAGAGAGAGAATTAAGGTTTAACATCGCGTTCAGTAATACATGTATTTCAGCTATATAGCGACGATCACACAAAATTCTAAGAATTCAAGTTAGTAACTTAGTAACACATTAAAACATATACACATTAAAACTTAAGCAACAAACCGATTTCTCTCAAATAACCTACGACACAGTCCTCTGTCACCCGACCAAACATATCTTCCAGAGTAGTTCTCGATAAAAAGAATCTCTTACAATCTTAAAATCTATACATTCGATAAGAATATGTTTCACTGTGAGATCTTCGTGGCATGGAATACACCTTGGGACTTGCTCTTTTTAAGTAAATGTTCGTGAGTTAATCGCGTATGGCCGATTCTACATTGCCTGATCGAAACATGGCTTGATCGAAACGTTTCTGGCTGTTCAAATGAGTTTAGCCTACAGTTTGTTTTGAACTCATAAAGTTTGTTATCCCACAGCATCCCATGAAGATTGAAATGGGATCCGGACAAAACCCCCAGCGGACAAAACCTCCTAGGACAAAACACCCACGGACAAAACCCCCTAGGACAAAACACCCACGGACAAAACCCCCAAAATTGAAAAGTCGGACAAAACCCCCATCTCACCCAAAAATAGCTATTTTAGACAGAATTTTTACATTTTTAATATAGAAATTCATAAATATATATTCTCTATGATCCTTGTCATTTTTTGTGTATTTCAGCTATAAGGATTATAATGACTGGTGTACATTAAACAATTACTAAATATGAGTGCAGAGCTGCCAAGTTATGGTATCAGAATTCCGTGAGACTTTCTCCTGTAATTGACATCTCTATTTACTCTGTGTTAAATATCTGGATTGAATTCCATGAGACTCCCATTTATCACATTATTCCATTATCTGCTACTGAAAATCATGTGCTAATGTGCTAGTGAAAAACTTCGTTTGGGGTAAAAAAAATGTGCTAGTGAGAAACTGGAATTACTTTCAATTATTGGTCATGTAAGATCAGGTTAGCGTGTACAGTAGGCTACACAAGTATTGAAAGATTAATAAATATGTTATAACATCAAATAACTTTGTCTTGAGATCTTATCATTTACCATGTTTTTTCTTTTATTGCTAAAAGGGTACAGGAAATAATATGTGATGGGGGTTTTGTCCAGTGGGGGTTATGTCCAGTGGGGGTTATGTCCGGTGGGGGTTTTCTCCTAGGGGGTTTTGTCCGTGGGGGTTTTGTCCGCTGGGGGTTTTGTCCTACACCCGATTGAAATAGCTTTCTCGCATAAGTACAGATAGCGGGTCTGAAATCGCTATATGGATTCCAACAGGATCAACCACATTATCTTGGGCTGCCTTAGACATTGTATCAGCCCCAGTATTACCTTTGATGCCAACGTGACTAGACAACCAACAGAACAAAATATCTTGAATATTTTACAATTATATGAATGTAGATTTGATCAACAGATTGATATTGTGATTTTCTTCAGCTGAATTATTTGATGTTAAATGGGGCGGTTTTGAAATATGTTTGAAATTTCAGATTTTTCACCAAAAAAAAGTATCAAACCAATGTTTGTAATACTTGCCTCCTGGAAATGGCTTTATGATAGTTCGATGTTAAACAATTCTAATAAATACGAAACGAAACATTGAAACGAAGGCAAATTTAAGAAAAAAAAGGGAATTTTATTCAGTTGCACATTTGTATAGTGATGTGTACAAACTTTTTTTCGCCAAATAACCATACGTTTTAAGAAAACTAATCTGAAAGAAAAACGAGAACAGTCTACAAAGGAATAGGCGATAAACGATTTTCTTCAAATACATGATTGGCAGTTTCTTTGACTCAAGTTGAATGACTCATAACATTCACTGAACTTTATCTTGCAATTTAGTTCCACACTGCTCACACCTTCTGACCTAAGTGCTTACAACAACATACATACGATTCATGTGGAGGTAGCAAGTTATAATTCAGTATTATTCTAATACACTCCCATGTTTTATCCAATTACATTAATACCTATAAAGAATAAAGCCTATAGCTGGCATCTTATTCCCAAGTTGAACACCACTGCGCCGATAGCACCGGCAGGTGCATTATTACAGCGATGCACGGCGGTTCGTTCATCGACTCTCTTTCTCTCTTTAACATGGGGCGGGTTTGTTTTAACTATTGATAACTAGTAGTTCCAAGAAATGACGATCATGCTTACATCTATGATAATTTTCGAGAACAGTCCAGTTATCATGGATTAAAAATATTTTCCAGGTTAAAGATGTGAGAAAGAGATTGTGTGAACGAACCGTATCTTGCTATTATGATATTTAGCAGGCAACATCGGGTTTATTTCGAGGATATTTATATGTAATTGTTAATTTTACTTCGATATTTGGAAACTATGGCAAGAATTTCCAAGCCTTTGCACTTTGTCCACAACTGTCAAGCTCTGCACTTATCCCATGCATGTAAGAGAGCATGTCAAAATTTGAACCGTTCTGTTTGCATTTCCGCGTGAAAAATAGACCGTGTACGCGGTCCAACTCTCTCGGCATTAGACCGACCTCACGTCCAAAAACGGCCGGTTCATATGGTTTCCTGCAGTAGGATCGGTCCTTTTTGGACGTGAGTATTATTGGTCGGCGAATAATTTTAGTCGTACCGTGGTGGAACGAAAGTTTTGCAACGGTTCCAAAGGGCCCTATCCGAAAGGATCGGACCAGCATGAAATTTCGACCGCATCGATAACAAAATCTGGCTGCAGCACGTCCCAATTGAACAGGGCATGCGTGAATAATGGACCGCGTTCCACGGTCCAAATTATGACATGCTCCCTAAATTTCATTGGACCAATTCATTGTAGGGCTGAAAGGACATTAGTCAAATTGTAAACACGGATTGAATCCGTTATTTTAACGCCATATCTAGACTGTAGTAGGCTGCCGTAAAACCCCACGAAATAGACCACATTGGAATAAGACTGGTGTACATGTTTTGACCCCTCGAGGTCAAATATAGACTCGTTCTGTACCATCCTGGTACATCTGAGTTGATTTACGACAGCAAACAATTATATATTAATTTGACGAAAATGAATTACTTGATCAGTCCCTGATGTGTTGGATAAACATGTGTCGACCTCGTGTAGTTATCGCCAACACTGAAGGACCAAGTAAATCTTAAGTGTTTATTCTCTAAACGACTTATGTGACAGCTCTTTTTAAACGCCAAGGTACATGATGTAGATGATTATGTATGTTTAACTTACGCGGAATGAGATTGAAGTTTTAGCGCCTGTTAGGGATATTGGAATTTCAACGTAAATCCTCTAAAATCCCAATCACTTACACCCAGTTTTCTCTATAAAATCAGAACTGAATATTTTTGGAACAGAATATTATTTAATCGCAGATGAATACCAGTATATGAATAATAAATTTCGATCTGAGTTGAGGGTTTGAAATAATTGACGTTGTAAGTTATACCTACCCACCACGGATGGGCCGATCTCTATATGTTATGCAATTCAACCATGGATTGATAAAACAAGTGACCTATGTGTTTCACACGCCCCGTTGAACCGCAGTTCATGATTGTATTTTTTGATAATCGTAACTGTTAAATTCGAAGCTGAAGTCCCTACGATACTATTCTACAATCTAGCTTTACTATTTTTATGTTCACTCCGTTCATTCTATCGCCCTGGCAATGTTGATATGCAAAGAATGGACAATACCATATCGTTTATCAATTTGCCAGGATTGGTACGGCAAATGTACTTATTTATCACCATATATCATCGTAGTTTTGCAGACTATTTGTTTTCGGTAAATGCGCATATATATAATGGAATTAAAGATCGCGAGTAACACAAATAAATGGAAATAATACAGGAAATATTAAATTGCAACTCCTTCTGTTGCAGAAGTAAGACCGAAAAGTTGGATACAGCGCAAAATGTAAACGCAAAGGACCAGGTATGTTTAAATGGGTGAATGGCCCCAGAACAGGTGCGGTAGAAGTGCCACAAATAAAATATTACATATACAAGACATTGTCCAGTTGGCATGAAGTACATTATTATATTGTATACTCAACAAAGTTTCAAGACACTGAGTCTCATCATTCTCGAATAACAGGGCCGTGAAGTAGTGCATTCGTGCAAAATCGCCAATTTTGAAGCGAAAACACCTCATATTTCTTTCTATACACATATGAAGATAAACGATAACCAGGACTATCTTGATACAGCATGCTCACTGTTCCAATATTTTGTCGTAGACCAAATCTGGTTCTGGTTATCGTTTATTTTCATATGTTTACAGAGAACAATAAGAATTGTTGTCACCTCAGAATCAACTATTTTGCACGAATGCATTGCTTTACGACCCTGTTACTCGAGAATCCATAGACTCAGTGCCTTGAATTTTTCTGAGTATTCAATATAGTATTGTACTTCGTGCCAAATGAACAATGTATTGTAGTGAAAGTATTTTATTTTGGTACTTCTGCATCGCACCTAACCTGGGGTCATTTACCCAGCTAAAGATGCAAGGTCCTTTGCAAGATGATAATTAATGTGTTGTTTATACACGGGTAATAGCTAAATATAATTACGAAATAAACATAATGGATATTAATTAGATGTACTATACAAAGATGAACATCACCACCAGTTGGAACTACAGGGAATTCTCTTAAGTTTGTGCGGATAGAATATCACTAAATGAAGACACTTTTAAATGAAAATACTGGAACAATAGGCATATGACGTCATCGTTTCCAGAAAACGGTTTTGGTTCTCATAAAAGCAAATATGCTGAATGGTTATTTAAATTGCTGGAGGGATTCAATTAGGTTTCGCATTTTCACGTTGGTACGCCAGAAGCTAAAAACTCTGGAAAAATACATACATGTATGTATAACATAGATTCTTCCTGTGTATTCTCTGATCGTTCTCAAGCATTGACAATGTGTATCGTGGGACCATTTTGACTTTTTATTGTTACCATGTAAAGTCTGCCACTCCGAACCATTGGTGTAAACATAACATAGAACTATGCAAAATTCACTATATATAATCATCCTGTACAAAATGGATACGAGTGCTTTACCCTACCCAATTCCCGGGACACCGTAACGAGTTTCCTTTAAGATATACCGGTAATGGGCATATGACATGTCTCGCATTATTACAAATTTCAAATTATACCATGCAAATTTTCCTTCCTTCAAATTAACTTCCTTTGAATGATTAAATGATTTGAATGATTAAAGATGAATGATTCAAAATGCACCATAACAAAATTTGGCACGAGCGAAGTAAAGAATTCGTAGTCATATTACAATACTATTGCCACGCCCTTCCACCAACGCGCTTCTACCATGACCGTTTTTATCGTAGGATACGTTGCCTGTACATTTAACTGCATAATAAAATACGGAAAAAAGCATTCTTCTCTCGACACGGTCTCTGAAATGACAAAAATTAAGAGTTCAAATTAACAGCTGTAGAGCTTATCATATTGGTGTCATTTCTTAAGTTATTTGCATAGCCATCCAAGCAAAGAATCATGGGTAAATTCAAACGCGAGAAAATGTGACTGAAAAGGTTTGTCTTTTCCTCCTTTTTCTTCATTATTGCTGCCTTTATTCAAATTAATGTGCCCAAAATCAATTCATTTCACTCCTGATAATTATTCAATAATTAATTTTGTAGTCGATCCGGAGTAATATCATGAATGAAAAATTCGCAAAATCTGACCGAAAACGACAAAAAAAAGGCATTTTAGAATATGATGTCACTGTGTCGTCATCACAGCGGCCATCTTGAAATTTTCTACATTTTTGGACAGAGTTTAACCTCCCCCCCCCCAGATATATTGTTAGAAGCTTCAGCCCCTTAGATCGAGGAGTTAGAAAAGTATTTAGGGGCGATTGAGAGAGCTGTTCCTCTCTCCAGCGGTACACCACAAATCGACCAAACCAGATGGGATTATGGGCTGCGAGTCTCATAATTTTATATTATTTCACTACTTTAAACGTTTTGGCATTGCACAATTTAGATCTTTCATCTGCTACTCATATCATATTCTAATTCTAACTAATTCAATGATTTACAATCAGCCCTAGACCTATTCGTGTTTCGCATAAAGTTTACCTGACAAGTGATTTATTTCTCGAAAAGTATTCAGCCGAAAGTGGCTAGCTTGTAATTACATGATATAATCAAAACGTGTGTCTCAAATTTTGATTTAGGTCATAATTTATTTAATAATGTGTTCCAAGTGGTAACTCGTTTACAATATTACGTAATTCAATTCAGAGAAAATTATACAGAAACTTGAAGAACTGGGCAAAAAAGGAGTAGTTACGTTTACATAAGGAACACTCCCTTAGGTGCTAGATTAGCATAGCGAAAAAATGTTTTCATTCTGCACAAAAAGGTGTATTTTGTATAGAAAAATACCCCTGCCTAATATTTTTAATGCTCAAAGTCAAAAGTGGCGTAAAACAGCGCCAACTGTCTGTTTGACGGTTTCATACATTTTATTATGGCTATATTAATAGCTCTGAAATATGACATCCTGAACGAGAACGATTATAATATTTTCAACAAATGCCATGCTAAAATATATAAGAAAAGCTAAAAAAAACACAGACTAAATCATAAACGTCTTGTCCCTCATTCATTATTCATCCGTCGTCCATTAAAGGATCTCTGCGTCCACAAGCCAAAAAGCTACTCCATTTTTCATATAACAGACTTAGCACCAAATTAGCACCAAAAAAAGCAATCATAGTATACATAAACATAGGATAGTTCCCTGCAAGAGAGAAGCGGTCAACAGTTTTCAATGACCCCGGTAAGACATCATGATGTTCCAAAAGTATCAAATCCGTAACGCTGATCAGTAATCTTAATTCATATGATATTCGCTGTAAAGTCGTCATATAGAGAATGATATATCTCAGTCATGCTTTGATTTTGACTGTTCATATGGAATCCATGAGGCGCCTGAAGCACATGGGTTCATACGGCCCCTGGTCCCAGGTTAAGCGGAATTAGACACAACTTACAAAACGTAACGCTTCGTAAAGCCTCATTTCAACGTCTGTTGGCGCTATTGCACTTCACTTCTAACTGTGAGATTTGGGGTAGTTTGTCTGTACGAAACATATTTTGTGTGCAGAAGTGAAGATATTAAACTTTTATCTTCACTAACGTAAAATCTAAGAGTGTATTTTCTTATGCAAGCGCCACTTCTCCTTTTAGTTGAATAATTGGAGAGCAATATCCAATTGGAAAAGAAGGCAGTAGTGTTTTCAAACAAAATATAGAAAATTTGAATTTCTGATAGGCAAAAATGTATATCTGATATATATACAAAAAATGTACGATGAACAACAATCTTAATAAATTAATATCCTATCAATGCTCCCCAATCGTACATGTCGCTATTTAGGATCTTACGTATTTCAATTGAATTTGGTGTTCTGAGCTCTCATGTCATGAATATTTAATAGCATTATGACATCACGGTAGCATCTGGAATAATCCTCTTGCAGTCGGGGAGGGAATATAGTTTCACCAATGTTAACACCAAAGACCAGTCCATATATCTACCCCGTATTATGATGCCACAATTTTGGAACCGCGGCAACATGAAAGGACACCCTACCAGCGCGGCGCCTAATTCGAATGAGCTAACCAAAAATTCTCTGCCATCAATGTTCCCTTCAAAGCACTATAAAGCGTTCTCATGATTGGTTGACGCTCGAGTTAGTGCAAACCTGTTAGATCCTACAAGCGACATATCCAAATGGGAGTGCAGATAGGATTTAATTAGATTGGATGAACAATAACACTCAGAAATCTGTCAATTATTAATGGGACAGAAAGTAGGTGACGAGTGTCAATATCTTCGACCAGCGAGAGGTATTTAGTACAATAGAATAATTACTGCCCATTGCAAATATGGTCAACTAAACGGCGTCTTATCAAATCAATGACTCTATCAAGTTTTTTTTTCTAACTTATTATCCATTTCAGTAACCGCTGAAAACGTACGCCGACATATGCTCGCGCATCGGAAGAAGTCTGAGCGCAATGAGTGCAATACAGTTTCGGTTATTACTCGCCATGCCATATGTGTTTTGTCAAAGGCCTGTGCCATACTTATTGCTGTAGAAAACACAGCTGTTAGTGGGGCGTATGAAATCGCAACTCATAATAACACCTCATCGGCTTGGCAAAAGCGGAGTATTCAGTGTGCCGTCATGCTACCACTTTATGTTACACATCCGTGGGTGAATGATAAAATGCCAAACCTAAAGAGCATTAGTGCAAAACAACTAGCACCGTAGTAGTGAACGTGTGCATGTCTAAATCTCTCTGTTGTAATATAATGTATTATTTAGAAATCCTAGACAGGCGACAGATTTTCAAATAAGACGACTTGACGGCGACGGAACTTTGGCCCTCTCGGCCATCATAGTTGGCAGATTGAGTCACTCGTCAAACTGTATCGATGAGCAAGTTACCTTGCCGGTTAGAACGCTAATTCTGTAAGGCTTGTATCGTAAACGATATGCATTAAGAGTTCTACCAGAAACATTTTTTTCTCACTTCACATACCATCATTCAAATATCAAGTTTTATTACCCCACAAGCCAATTCGTATTCAATATCTGGATTGTGATTGGTTGAACGGTCTCGTCGTATAAACCCATACACCCCGAGTGATATCTTGCTACTCGGGGTATATAAAAACAACTCACGTGCAATTGGAACCACCGCTCTCGCTTCGAAAGTTCAACTGGCCATATCTCAATATGTATGGAATAACTTTCGCGCACACGCAAAAATTTAATGGAATAACGTCATAGTACATCATTTTCACTGAAGTGTCAGTGACATATATATATATAACTCTCCAAAAAGTGTCATTTGTTCCAAAAATAAAAGTCGTTTTCCGAACGACTGGAAATGAACTGTTGTGTTGTGGCGTGTCTCTCGCAGCGCAGCCGCAATATGCGGACAGTTTCTTAATCGAAATGGCTGCTAAATTTGTCCGTTGTACCGTTGGTTCTAAATGATAAATCTTGTTCAATATTTTTGCTATAAGATAAAAAGGCTTGAGGGATACTAAATTCGCTATTCAGGTTTCAGAAAACCTGAATAACTAATAATATTTCTGCGAACAGTTATTAACAATCTATTGTTTGCTACGAATAGCTGTGTCAGCCTCAGTGTGTCACGATCTCAGATGCCATAGAAATGAGCAATAGAAATGAATATCCAATCGTCAAATTTGACAACCGTGTCCTGTTGCGACCACAACAGATTCTGTACCTGTTTTAACGCATTAGTTTGCTGAGTTGTTGACTTGAATACTTAGAATTTTGTTTGACCTTCGCTATATAGCTGAAATATTGCTGAATGCGACGTTAAACCTTAATTCTCTCTCTCTCTCTCCACAACAGATTTCGTCTCGATCGAGATACTTTTTCTGAAACATCAAGGATTCATGTGTAGAACAAAATACAGGAACAAAAACAAAATACACGATTCTGGCACCAGGGAGCGTATATGCCATTCGAACCAAACCCTAGCTGAATGGTTGATGCGGAGGAAACAAATTGCCGGAACTACGTGACGTAGAGGCTGACGACACAGTTAGGTTTTTTTCTGAATTTGTACGTTAAAGACGTGACTTGATAGTGATTTTCAATATGTGATAGTGAACAATATTCAGTCAGCGAACTTCTGAATATATATCCAAATGTAATAGTTAGAGCTCACATGATTCGTCTTTTTGGAGAAAACCCCTGGTGATATAATTGGGCAAATGACCACGGTTTTGATATTATCCCTATATATTGGATATCAAAACCCGGATATCCGACGACCGAACACGAATCAAATAGATATATGACGTTCACAACTCAGGTTTCGTCTTCCATATGACCAAACGTCGCCCTTGAGGTTTGTTTCGTCCATATATCAACTGCACCCTGACAGTTATGACTTCGCGTTTGAATGTTTAACAACTCGTAGAGAGTATGGGGCGATACCGTTTCATTTTTGCATACTATAGCAATTCTGTCTCCAGGAGTGGTGTAAGTGAATTATATGGAATGTTTTCTAGGCATATATTAATTTTCGGACACGGATTGCGGTGGATCACTCGTACTTTTCACAAACGTATCCAGTGTTCATGTGAGATTTTATGCAACTTGTATGATGGACGCTTTGGCGAAAACAAAAGTATCATTGTATTTACTCTGTTCTATGCATTAATTTTGTTAGGCGGCATTACTAGATGCACTCGACAGATTCGCATTGACCCAATTCTGTTTCTCTGTATTTGGTTGATCGATTATTGGTTGGTCATCTGATATATTTTGACACTTACAGAAACACTTATAATGGGAATAATCCGACTATTTCAGTGATGTTATGGCAACCGAGGTGCGTATATTGCGCTAAATAATCATTTTCTTGAATGACAAAAGTTCAAAATAAATGGTAACTATCTCACATAATCTATTAAATACATTTATCTTTTCAGGGGAAATAATTAATGTGTCTGATGAAGCTGGACCCATGGAAGAGAAAACGGTGGAACGGACGAAGAGGAATCGAACCACATTCACTGCTCGTCAGCTGCAAGAGTTGGAGAGGGCCTTTCGGAAGACTCACTACCCAGACATCTTCATGCGTGAAAAACTGGCGAACAGGATCAAATTGCCGGAATCTAGAATACAGGTGAAATTTGTTTTTGACGCCCTTTCATTTCGAATGGACTGTCTGCATTACTTTCATTCAAAATGTATCTATATTTCAAGACGACACCTCAGTTTACTTAATCTATGAATCTTTTGTCCTTCGTTCATGCATTGTCAATTGGTTCGTGTCAAAGGGGCGTCAAACGTTTTTGTCAGGTTGCGTCAGAAAAGTTGCCTCAACATATGTGCCTTTACCTGTATAAAATACCAAATACCAGATGAATTTATTTCACATGAGATAATTATTACTGAAGTTGTAGTGCAGTTTTTTTTTTAGAAAATAGCGTATTTAACAAACTGGAAAATCTGACCGTAAAAATAAACGGGCAAAAATGCTAGTTTAGAATAAGGCGTCAGTGTGACGGCAGCAAGGCGGCCATCTCGGATTTTTTTACATTTTATGGAAGAGTTTGGCCCCAATATATTGTGGGATGTTTCAGTCTCAAAGCCCATAGGGTAAGAAACCTATTCAAGAGTGCAGTGGGGATGGAGGAAAACGGTTTCTTCCCAGGCCGGGGCATGTCTCAAATCGTTCTGGCCTAGTAGGGCTAACGAATGAGCAAATTGAAAGGACCGTGGAGAGTATGCTGGTTGTAATTACGTGTATGTGGTGGACATATGTGAATTTGAATATCTAATAATTTTCACAAGTTTGTACTTAGGCTCTTTGGATTCCTCTGTTTATGTCTGCTCTCTTAAATAAGTTGCTCTTTGCATATATTACTTCCGATATAAAACGTTCTCGCTCCCCCAGAGGCAGGCACATACATGTACTGTGCCTCTGGCTGAAACACCGCACTGAGTGTTTATTTCGAGCATTATTCATGAGTATAAGTCGCACATATCGAAACCGCATGATCAACTGATACGACCAATGAAAAGAGGCCATCTTTCAACTTACGATGAAATTTTGAGATACCGCATAGGCGCACAGATGCCTTGCATGTTCGTGTCAAAATGAAAAAAAATCTGAATTTAACCACGTGCCACACACAGCAACAGTGACTGGGCACCTATGATCCCTTTAGGTGCATCGCTGTCATCTCGACGACAATGATGTAACATGGCTCCGAAGTTTCTCTTGCCATATCTAGTTCACAATTTCCCCCGGTTAACGAGATCCTTTTCATCGTTGTTTCTGCTCTCCACATTTCTTCCCTCAAAATGCTATTGTTGTGTCTTGTTGGGGAGGTGTCAGCTAGGCTGGACAGAATATATACATATCTGAATTCAGATTTTCTTTGATGTTGGAGTTCTGGCAGAATTAGCTTAATTGATCTGGTCCCACTTTTTAATCTTTCCCCCGGGTTCTGTATATGTCAACAACAGCGGATTCGGCACTATGAAGTCCCTCTTTCGTTATCTGGTCGGTATATGCACGTGGAGATGTGTGTGTGTGTGTGTGTGTGTGTTCCGTTGTCTAACACTTCAAATACAGACACTTCCTCCGCAAGCGTCAGCTCAAAGTGGGAGCAGGATGGGTTTAATGTTAATTAGATTGAATCAATGTCAGTAACAAATGAATCTTAATGAAGCCTTACGTACAAAATCTTAATGAAGCCTTACGTACACTTGCTTCCAAAGGCACCACAGTGTGGCCTGGTGAAACATAACAAATGATATATCCTTGTAAAATGGCTCAAACGATTTAAACACTTTGTGTGTAATGTGTCATTAATCTGTAAGTTTCCATTCTCGAACTATACTTTTCGAACGGGAAACCGCATACATAAATGCATCACCCGATTGAATCGTGTTATCTGGATATATCCGTGTGTATTTGGAGTGATCATGCCCACTTGACTCGGTGCGGCCCGAGGTCGGGAAAATCGCATTCAGTGAACGAAGACACACCTCCATGCATCTGGCGATGGCTTGAAATGAACCCTTACTAAATTAACAAACAACTATGCACGAAGAGTGTGATAAATAAAGTAACTAATTTCCACGGTCTGGTCTCCAGGTCAAATATTTAAAAACCGATAATTTCGTTGGCTGGGTTTAACGGGGCATTCATGTGACGTAATGGTTTGTGAAGCTGGAAACGTTCAAATACACGATGCATGAAGCCAATATGCTAAGGGTGAATATTTAATGCAATGTGAAGGTCCCTTGACTCGGTACGATGACATAACATTGCGTAACTAGAAAGTCATTACATATCCCCGTGTTAAATATCGCGGTGCAACCAGCTTAAACAACCACTTTTTGGCTACACTTACAGCTATACGTTGCTTTATCAGCTTTGAGGATCGAGCTCATCCAATAAAGCACACTCACATCGGATCGGATGACCAGTAGTTTAATTAGGTATCTAATCGCCGGGACTATACATTCCAGAGCATTACCATTCTATCACCTTGCTCCCGCTCATAAAGTTTGGAGACCATAGTTCGATTCCCACAATGGTATCTGTGCTCAGTCTACCTAGGAAGATAGTTTTCCCAATAAACATTCACTAATATTTTATAAACGGACAAAGGGGCTCAACTATAAGTTCCATTCATTCCGACACAGGCTGAGAGCGTGGGGATACATGACGGAGACATACATGTATGAAGAAGCCACTTAAACTAGGCTGCCCAAAAGGGGCGGGTCGTCGTATGGACCTGACGAGCACCTTGATTTGAATTCAACAACCTATTATTATGTGTATCACCTATATACATGTACATAAACTGTGACGTGGCACGGGTTCTAATTTTTCTAGGAAGTGCCAATGTTGTTAAGAAATAGTATATTGATTTGTAATGCTCATTTCCCGCGAAGATATCCAAATATAGGTTATAAGTTAACTGGATAAATTACCCTCCAGTGATCTTGAGTTTTCCCCGATTTTAAAGTCGACATATTAAGCGAAGGTATATTTTCAGTAACTTGCTTGCATGTGGTTCTGTGGTCCCATTGAGGCGATTCAAACGATGTTGTGAGCCAATGCCGGACAAATGAACTCTACCAGGCCTGGAGAGGGTGCATCATGCCCCTCTATCAATCGTTCTACACTGCCTTCGAAACGGTATAATAAAATGAAGAGTTGACACGCCGAAACTTTATAGCTTGTCATAATTGGGTCATTTTGATACTAGATAAGAGAGGCGTAGGTAAATTCAAATCGGATCCAAGAAAGTGTGTTTGAAAAGTTATATTTTCTTCAAAATCTTTGCCTTTTTACGTGTGCCAAATGAATTAATTTGATATCTAATTTATTGTGCTATTTTCGGAGAAAATAGCGCGGTCTGGACACCCCTAGAATCTCCTGGGGTAGTGCCATAACTGATCCTCCTAATGGAATACCCATCCCCCATATACTTTTTCCTAATTTTGTTTTTGATTTTTTTTTCGAATTTGTTAATCCAAAAACCTTATCAATTCCTGGGAGGCGACATCGACGACGACATCCTCTTTCTCCCTCTCGTAATATCTCCATCTCCCCTTACTTCTTCAGGTGAGATAAAACCGCCGAAACGAGGGAGTGTGCCAAATGAATTAATTTGATATCTAATTTATTGTGCTATTTTCGGAGAAAATAGCGTAATTGGAAAATTGCAATCTTAATAAATTAATATCCTATCAATGCTCCCCAATCGTATATGTCGTATACTGATTTCAATTGAATTTTGTGTTCGGAGCGCCCAGCTCATGAATATTTAATAGTCTTATGACATCACGACCGCATTTTAACTACTTTACTTGAGTCGGGCAGGGGGGATAGGTTCATGGACTCTGCGTTAACTCAATGTTACGCCAAGGACGATTCCATCATTCTACCCCGCATTATGGCGCCAACCTGGCGGGAGGGCGGCAACATCAGAAGATTCCCCCCACAGCTTGGCGTGCGCTTCGGCTGAGCCAACCACAAAGCACTTGTCATTACGTTCCCTTCAAAGCACTATGAAAACCTCTCGGGATTTGTCAACACGCGCGTTACTGCAAGCCGGTTAGATCCTGCAAGCGACATATCCAAATGGGGAAGCAGTTAGGATTTAATTTTAATTAGATTGGAAAAATTGAAAACTCCGACCGAAATATCGACAACAATTTTAATAGTATGTCACTGTGACATCATCAAAGCGCCCATCTGACATTTTTACACTTTCTTGCAGAGTTTGATTCAAAGATGTAGTGTGGGAAGTTTCAGTGCCCTAGATAAAATTTGTCAGGGAGGTGGGGTGGGGGGAGGCGAAATGGCTCGTCCACAGATCTAAACACCCCTAGAATCTCCTGGGGTAGTGCCATAACTGATCCTCCTAATGGAATACCCATCCCCCATATACTTTTTCCTAATTTTGTTTTTGATTTTGTTTTTTCGAATTTGTTAAACCAAAAACCTTATCAATTCCTGGGAGGTCTAGGCAAGCCTCAAATCGTAGGGTTAACGACCGAGCCTTGTAGGATAAACGACCAACAAATTATGAAAACTTCAAAACAACCGAGGAGAGTGTGTTTCGTTCAGTTACATGTACATGTATCTAGTGGACATAGGTGAATATGGGTATTTTATAAATTTCACAATTTTTCTATATACTTTAACTTTTTGATTTCTATTTTTGTTGCTGTCTGTATCCATTACTTCGGATATAACAGAGTTTTGTTGCCATGTCTCGTCCACAATTTCCCCTTGAAGTTCGTTCCTCAAACTGTTGTTGTCGTGTCACTAGTGGGAAGGTGTGAGGGAGTAAGACTGGATTGAATACATACATTTGTGAATTAAGCCGTGGTTGTTTTTCTCAATTTCGTCTAAAATGTCACAGAATATTGTCGTCGACGTTGGAGTCTTATTAGAATTAGCTTAGTTGATATGGTTCTGGTTTCCCCCAGTCTGTACATATCTATAATGGCAGGTTCGGTACTATGAAACCCTCATTCGTTATCTGGTGTGCGTGTGTTTCCCGTCGCATAACACATCAAATAAGGAGACTTCCTCGACAGACGTCAGCTCAAAGTGGGAGTAGGATGAGTTTAATGTTAACCAGATTAAATCTATGTCAATAACAAATTAATCTTAACGAAGCCTAACGTGCACTTGATCACAAAGGCAATATATTATGGCCTGCTGAAACACATCGAATTAATATATCAACAACAAATTTGAATTAAATCTGGTGAATTCAAATGAATATTCTGAAGCAGTCGTAGTAAGCCTCAGTTGTACACGCCTCTTAGCGGCAAGTGTATTTACATCACGTGACCAACTCTGACGCGACCAAAGAAAATTAATTCTCTTACAACCGCAATTCAGAATACTACAGAAATATAACGTGAAACGCAGGGTTACCATAAAGTGTAGTCACGTTTCCACAAAGGCAAATGATTTAACACGATTGCATTTGGGATACTTAGACGCGCACACTCCATTATAAGTCACGGCTAGAGTCAGGCAGAATGCGAAAGGGGAAAGTTGTTCCTCTCGTGACGATGAGCTCAAGCGATTCGGACATTTTGTTTGCGATGTGTTATTAAGCAGTATGTTGTCATTCTCGAACTATAATTTTCAATCAAAAGACGACAGAAATAAAGAAAATGTACGATTTTTGTATGGGTGTGCTCGAATAAATTTACTGCTTCCACCCACAAATCTAAGAATGCACCCAATATGGCGGCCGTATTATCAACAATATGTATTTAAAAGTTATTCGAGAACTCGTGTGCATATGATCAAATTAATGTGCAAACGTTAGTAACTTGAATTGATAGAAGTTACGCCTTATTTGCATTTTTACTGGACCAAACCATGACGGATAAATTTGTATTGGCAAACATGAAGACTTGGTTTTATTCCGTGAGCCCGCCTTTTATTCCCACCCAAATCAGTCCAACACCGATACTTTCACGGCTCATGTATCACAAATCAGACTCAATATTGCACACGTAAAGTTGAAACGTATAAATTAAGACAGGTTATCCTGTACCAACCCACGCGTTATACAGTTCACATCACCATTAATTGAGTAACACATATAACATAGAATTATATATATATACATCAAGAATGACGCATACATCATATATTCTACATTGACATCACGAGTGAAGTATAGTTCATAGGTGAAATCCAGACAAACAATCGTTTCTTGTTCGAGAAATTTTTCGCATTTGCCTTACCTCAATGACTGATTAGTATCGTCCCCACCCAAACAGTACAGTTCTATCACACAGAACCCTATCGGCAAAATACAAAAAAAGTCCAATTCATTGCCCGAGAAAAAAAACGTCCACACAAGATGACGTCACCATAATGCCGGTTCGGAAACCGAAACAAATCTCTTAACATTTCCTGTGTATGCTTTCCTGTGTGTGCTAACCCAATAATTAGTTGTGGAACGGTATATCTCTCCCGGTCATATGGTAGCGAATGTGCAAGGAGGAAGGAGATGAAATCATCCTTGGTTTATCACGGCCTGTTTAAACCTAGAATGAATTGACTTCACAGCCTTTTGTTCTTCCCATGCCATCGTCAAAGCGAAAAGAACTTGAACCTACAGTATTCTCTGATTAGCTAGATCTCACCTAGAGCAACGTTGAAATAATCCATCATATTGAGTTAAGTACCTTTCTCAAGCAAAATAAGTATTGGAGGACCTCAATTCCCAAGATGAAGCTCCAAATAATATTCTATTCATATGTAAATATTAATATTACCAGATGCTCGTTGCGGAATTGAGTATAAGCACACTATCACCGAATACGTCTACTTTCTCACAAACTCCATTTATTCTGCAAGATTTATTTAACAACCACTAACCGTTTTCAAGAAAAGAGGTATTTTTCTTCCAACCACTCATAACGGTGTACCAAAAGTGTATTGGACTCGCAGAATGGATAAAACCTCCTACTAATAGAGATTCGTACATGTAGCTACTTCTAGCAGCTGCATCACAAATGTAAGCTTCTTTCAATCCTTTTAACGTGGACCGTTCAGGAGGTAAAAGCATTTTGGGAAAAGGTATTGCAACACTATTTGTAGAACCTCTGGCATTGACTTTATGTGAATATTGAAAAAAACCCTAAACAAGTCTTACGGAATTGGAGCGATATGCAAGAGGTGGGGAAAATTTACGACGTCTGGCGACTAAAGAGTAACCATATGACTCTAGAGGAAAGCTTTCCTCTGCACCTCACATTCAGACCCGAGAATACGGTGGATTCTCGGAAGTAGCCTTAGTATCTCAGCTGCGCTTTGATTGCAGCTGTTAATGTGGAGAATATGAAGTATTCACACGACTTGTAGCATCGGCTTAAGCGGAATCAGATACGCAAGCTTGGAAGCTGTGATGACAGATCAGCTCAAAGCAATAACTAATCTGATGTTAATGGATGAGCGTCGAGGACTTCTGATGGAGTAAACTTCTCTACATAGGGTATACCTGGTGAAGAACGGAAAACTTGATGTGAAAGTTACAAGCGTCTGGTCCGTCATTCATAATCAGCCGTCGTCCATTAGAGAATATCCGCGTCCATAATCCAAAGACCTATTCAATATTCCATATAACAGTATTAGCACCAAATTCAAAAAGACAATCATGTATACATAAACATAGGCTTGTTTCCTGCAAGAGAGAAGCGGTCAACAGTTTTCAATCATGCCGGCAAGACATCATGATGTTCCAAAAATATCAAATCCGTATCCCTGATCAGTATTGTTAATCCATAATATTCGTTGTAAAGTCGTCATCTAAAGAATGATGTATCTCAGTCACGCTTTGATTGTGACTGTTCATATGAGTACCATTAGGATCTTGAAGTACATGGGTTCATACGGCCCCTAGCCCCGGGTTAAGCGGAATTAGACACAAGTTACGAAACGTAACGCCATAGATCTTGCACGCTACGCTCGTATTTTGCTATCAGCATGCGATATGTATCGCCAAATTTGAGAAACTTTGAGTGGAGGCGCTTGGTGGTGTAGCCCTGTTTTATAAGTTTCTGCAACAATGTTTTGTGACGTTGATTAAAATCGTCACACTTAACACAGGATCTAGCAAATGCTACTAGGCGTGATATGTATACGCCATATGCAAGTCCCACTGGAATATTACTGTCCAGAAAGGGATAGTTAACGATGTCGAAATTGTAATCATCTCTTTTGTCATACAGTCGACGAGAGAGAAGGCTCGCTTCATTTTTATAGAGATATAGGTCTAAATATGATGTGCCTGTAGGGTTATCTGTAGTTTCCTTCAAATCCAGTGGAGGTGGATATATATCCTTCATTGCGTCATTTATATAGCGATTATCCACAGCGAGAAGATCGTCTATATAGCGATGATGCCTGTCCATCATCCTTTAAAGGTGATGAAAAAGGGTGATGGCCAATGCCGTCACCCTTTTAAGGCGATGGCCCAGGTCGTCACCCTTTTATATGTGTATATAGCGTTTGGTGAATGAGAAGGAGCAGGCTTTGAATGGATCGGTTTTTGAAAGCGCCTGCATATAATCATATTCATAAGAGAACAGATATAGGTCAGCCAACATGGGTGCACAATTAGTACACCGTACATGTGATTTCTAGACACTCTATAGTACAATCAATCACCAGGACGTTATTGGTCGTCTTTGTTCGTTAATATTGGTGTTCAAGAAAATTGATGGCCAAATATATTAATGTCAGAATACACAAAGCGTTCTTTAGCTCAACTATATAAAAAGTATGAGATGTATTTCATTTCTCATAAAGAGCACAGCCACCTCCTCTAATCATATGAAACATGTGTACCAAGTTTCATAATCATCCAATGAAACCTGACAATTCCGTTAACTTTTCAGTACATTTTTGTCTAACAAAAAAAACTTATAATTGGCAAATTACTACATCCAGAACCTCATAATTGTACACAAAAATATATTTCATCTCAGAAAGAGCGCAGGTATATCCTCTAGTAATATGAAACATGTGTACCAAGTTTCATAATCATCCAGTGAAACCTAAGAAATTAGTTAGCTTTTCGGTATATTTTTGTTTAACAAAAGACCACAAAAAGTCTAAAAATTTGGATAAAAATTTATATTTCATCCACGGAATCTGACGACTTCATCAAACTTTCTATGTACAGGTGTGCATGCATACTTTTGCTAAACAAAAAAAAACTTTTTTATTTGCCATAATTTGGACAAAAATTCATATTTCATCTCATACATAGCAGAGATACATCCTCTAATCATGAGAAACGTGTATCAAGTTTCATAATCACCCAGTGACAGCTGACAACTGCAGCAAACTGTCTATGTACAGGTGTACATGTGCACTTTTGCTAAACACAAAACCTTATCATTAGATTTTAACATTAGAACACCCCTAGAATCTTTTGGGGTAGTGCCATAACTGATCCTCTAAATGGAATACCCATCCTTTTTTCTAATATTGTTTTTGATTTTTTGACGAATTTGTTAAACCAAAAACCTTATCATTTCTTGGGAGGCGACACCGACGACGACATCCTCTTTCTCCCTCTCGCAATATCTCCGCTTTTCATAAAACCGCCGAAACGAGGGAGTATTTATAGAATGCAAGTTCGTATTCAGAAGAAATACCTGTGATGCCGAACGCCGGCCAAGCGCTTGATTCTCCACCATGTTTACATGTCACAAGACCACAATCACCATTAATTACACAGAGTGCAAGTCTCGGGGACGAAACGTCCACAAGCATATACAGGCAACAATTAACTGTAACTTTAAAAATGTGATAGAAAACGATCCCGACATGCTGACGAAACGTCATATGACTCCACTAACAAATATACTGACTGTATATTTATAAAAAACATCGCTAAAACCGAAAGTGATCCGTGTGATGATATGTATACCAGCCACGCTTTTATTGTAGCTGTTCATGTGAACATCTTGAATGACATGACCACTCAGTTCCTAGCAACGGCTTGAGCGGCATTAGCTACACATCTTACTCCCCTAACTACGCATCATATTTAGACATGTATCTCTATAAAATATAAAGCGGGACTTCCTCGTCGACTTTACGTCAAGAGAGATGATAACAACCATCGTAAACTATCCCTTTCTGGAGTTTGGATCAAAGATATAGGGATATAAGTTCCAGCTCCCTAGCCTGAGGGATAACGAAAATATTCATAGGGATACAGATATTTTGCGTCCAGAAATTAATGTGTAATGCAGTATGGTTGGTATTCACAACCTCAGGGAGGGGGCAGTTCGTGGGGGTTGCATGTCCGGGAATGTTCCTGACACCTTCTCCTACAAATGTGCTGATTATTATGTTTTATAACAAAAGCCGCAAGTATTAGCTAAATGTGCACATATTGACATGAATATATCATGAAAATCAACCCTTAATACGGACTATGCTCACAATGCCATACCAAATTCTCATATCAAAGTACAGATGGTGAAGATAACATAACATACTGACCACTGAATTTGACCAATTTCAAATCAAAGAAATAGACGAATGAGTCTGTTTGTCAAGATGGACTTTCATCAGGTCAAACTTTGCATTATGAGTTTAATTGATCCAAGCTATTTGTGGAATAAAATGTTTCCTGTTTTAACCGACAGGTCTGGTTCCAGAACAGGCGTGCAAAATGGAGAAAGCGAGAGAAGCACATCGTCCCAGGGGCCATTCCAGGGTTCCGAATGGCGTTAACCCCTCAATGGACATCTCAACAACATAGCGGGTTACTTGTAAGTAATACAGAGTGACTAGTTTGAACAGAGTGCTGGTGTATATTTTCGCTGACTCCGGGCTTACTGCATTTTCTTTTCGTATTAGCATGCGAGTTTGCAGTGAAAATGACACCAGGCAAGAGCGACATCCCTGATGGCAAACTACAATTATAGCGTGCAAGTTTGTTCGTAGCTTACACCATAATTCTCTCTCTCTTATATTTGGGGGAATATGTTGTCGTGGGACTTAGGAATTTCGATTATGAAAGCGGAAACTCTTCATGAACGAGGGCTGGCTACTGCTGGTCGAATTTGACGCTTCGATCATATTGATGCCACAAGTTTTGCAACATTAGTCGCTAAACCTTTCTCAGTATCCTTGTTTCTAAGACGATCATTTCCAGATTTGTTCGAACATTTGCAAAGTAAGATACATTTTCTTTTTTTGAGAACCCTTCAAGGTAACGAACTACATTTACCACTGACGAAATTGGGATTCATTTACATTGCGCTCATTGAGCGTATTTTGACGGTCTGATTTTTAGCAGCATAATGTCGGCGATTGTTCATTACCATGATTTGACGTAGTTTAACCGATTGCAAGAAGACAGTTTTACAGTAGGCTGTAAATTATTCATTATTCTGTACCCAAAGCGTTTAGTGTTGTGCCCATATCTTTCTGATATGTCATGACAAGGCATCCACCTAGCACATTTGAAAATAATATGAGTCTTGCTTATTTAATTGTCCCGAAGCAAAATTTCAAGTTGGCCTTCACGTGATACCATCGATATGCGTACGTGGACGATCACAAGCGACAAAGTATCCAAATACCAAATTTGGAAATAATTCGTTGAACCGTTCTAATATCAATGTCCGGAAACGAAAATACATCTTGGCCTGTATATTGCGCTACCTAGGGATATATGTGGTCGAAAAGCAATGCCAAGCGACGTATTGTAGCACGGTATTCACGTGTCACTTATGAAAAGAACCCGTCAGTTAGTTTAGGTGTTATTGTCCGTAAATAGAAATCTCCGACGGATGGGTCAAAGAACGGACTGGCAAAATCCAGTATGTCTCTCTAAACTTGTTATTTCGCATGGATATCCAAGTGTGTGCCAGGGGAGAGAACTCACTTCTCATCGGGCGGTTTTATCGATTTTACAATCAATATCCGGTTTTCTTTTGTACTGAGTTCAACTTCCCCATCCTAATGACGTGAACAGACAATTTAGTTCTCTACTTAATAATACTTCGAGCCATTCAAGTGCGTCCAATTGAACAATAAAAAACAAAAGCTTCAAAATCACGAATTTAATGTGACTGTTCTCCGTGGACTTTAGAGATGTGATTCAGAATTCCGCAGCGATAGTTTGCTCTGAATGACAATGACAAGTTTGCTGGTCATCCGTCACCAACATTCATATAACTATAATAGAATTAATAACACTAATCTTTATTTAACACGATCAAACTATCAGTAAAACATCTTTCTTTATAGTATTAGTCAGTATAACAAGATATCGGATTCAATGTTTGATGGAATGGATACCCACTGTCAGTCGAAAGAACTAAATGAACCCCTTTGGCTTTAAAGTAACGAGATATCAACAGCAACCTTTGGTGGTGGTGGTGGATAGCCTACTCATTGTCAATCGAAATGACTGAAATAAACCTCGATGCTTTATAATTTTCAAGAAGAAAGTTTCTGCATCTCACTGTTGACCGGATTTAGTTTATCGCTAACCTCCGCAACTACAAAATTTAGCGCATTACAGGGGTGGGATGGTGTGAATCGATATAGGTAGAATGAACAACTGATTGTTGGATATAACACTTGCAGTATTTCGTCTCAGTCTTCAGATTTTTAAGAAATATATGCATCAGCTATGCCAAATGATCAAGTGAATGGACGGAGTGGGCTTTGAAGACAAATCTCGAAACAATATAATATTCATATGTAAATATTACTATTATCAGGAGCTGGTTAAGGAATTGAGTATAAGCACACCATCGCCAAATACGTCTACTTACTCCCAAACAGCATTTACTCTGGAAGATTTATCTAACAATCACACAACTTTTCTCAAGGAAAGAGGTAGTTGTCTTTCAACCACTCATAACGATATACCGAAAGTGAATTGGACACCCAAAATGCATAAATCACCATACAAAGCTAGATTCATAGCTGGTTCTAGAAGCTGCACCACCAAGCTTCTTTCAACCATGTTGACAAGGGCCCAGCAGGAGACAAAAGCATGTTGGGAAAGATATTACGCCATTATTTCTAAGAACTCTGGCATTGAGTGCCTGTGGATATTGAAAAACTCAAAATGTCTTACGGAAGAACTTGAAGCTAAAGGTCACATACCGTACAGACATGTATCTATATGGGATTTCTCGACATTACAATCCCCCATTAGGACCGTATTGTCGGTCTTAGTTCATTAATAATTTCGATGTTCAAGAAAACTGATCGCCGATATATTCATGTCAGAAACCATAAAGCATTCTCTAGCTCTACTACATACAAGATATATCATTCATGAGATGTTTCTTTGTTTATAGAGCTGCTCGAATTTCTCGTTAATAATATTTACGTGACATTTGGCAATACAATATATCAACAGCATATTCCAATGGGTACTAATTGTGCACCCCTTTTGGTCTCTTATGAATACGACTATATGCAGATTATTTCAAAGCCCGTTCCTTCTCATTCACCAAACGCCATCAAGTCCTATATAAATGACGCAGTGAAGGATATATACCCACCTTCACTGGATTTGAAGGAAACTACAGATGGCTCTAACGGCATTGTCTAGAAAAATGAAGCGAGCCATCTCTCTCGTCGACTTTACGACAAAAGAGATGATTACAATTTCGACATCGTAAATTATCCCTATCTGGACATTAATTTACCAGAGGTACCTGCATATGGCGTATAAATATCTCGCCTAGTAGCATTTGCTAGATCCTGTGTTAAATGTGACGATTTTAAGCAACCTCACAAAACATTATTGCAGAAACTTGTAAAACAGGGTTATATGATCAAGCTTCTCCACTCGAAGTTTCTCAAATTTGGCGATACTTATCGCATGTTGATTGCAAAATACGAGCTTAGCGTGCACGATCCATAGCGGAACGTTTCGTGTCTATAATTCCGCTTAACCCGGGGCTAGGGGCCATATGAACCTATGCAGTTCAAGATCATCATAGTGTTCATATGAGCAGTCACAATCATAGCGTGACTGATAAACATCATTCTCCAGATAACGACTTTACAACGTATATCATATGGATTAAGAATACTGATCAGCGATACGGTTTTGATACTTTTGAAACATCATGATGTGTTGCTGGCATCATTGAAAACTGTTGACCGCCTCTGTCTTGCAAGAAATTAGCCTAGTTTTATGTATACTACGATTTATCCCTTTAATTTGATGCTAATGTTATTATATGCATTAGGTCTTTGAATTATGGGCGACGGTTGAAAATTGAATGACGGATTAGACGCTTGTATTGTGCGCTTCATATGCTCTGTTTCAGAAGTATATTATCCTTTTTAATAGAGTGATCGTCACAACGGTCAATCTGGCAGTTATCCATTTTAACTACAACTACTTGTGGTTGAATTATTAACGATATTAACAATGCATCAGGGTTAGTCGAAATATGTCCAGTTTTACCCACTGTGTATACATATATGGTTGTGTCATACGAAATTGATCTTTTTGTGTAATAAAAGTCCCCTTTTTGTGACGCAGCCATAGATGTATATATATAGTGCAGAGATGAATTAATATTACAAGTGATCAATTCATTTAACAATAAATTAATAATCTTAGATGATTGAAAAAGCGTCAGATGTGGACATTTCTTTTGACTCACTCTGAATAATAACGTGCTACAGAATCTAGAATAAATGCAGGATCGTATCGTGTTCTGCATTTCAAACTTGATTATATCATCTTCGAAAACGAATAAAGGATAGACATATACTGTCCTTATATATATCCACAAGGTACAGCATCTGTGGATTGCATTACAACATGTTATTTGTTTAGCTAGATGTGAACATCCCCCTTGGTCATTGCCTTTACCGTGTGAGGCCTTTACCCCGTGGATCAGTCGCTGTCCAACAACATCAAAGGCAAACACCTCTTTGAAAACAAATTATTCTATCTAACTAGTCTTGCATTTTCTTAATGAGGATATCTTTTCACTGGGACTGGATTTCCCGCGACCCATACAACGCAATTTGAATATATGTTTGTCACCGTCGTAATTGTTTTCATGTTCATAAATTCCGCTGTTTTCAATTGAATCATGTTCACGCTCTATAGCGGATAAACGTCTATAGTATTGCTAATAAATAAAGGGATTGTAGTCTGTTCTATTAAAAAGTATCGGAGGACGGACTCAATTTCCTAAGACTGACATTTCTTTCACACCTCGCGTAATCAAGAAATCAATAGTTTCGCGACTATTCTGAACGAATAATTTGCTGAAGCCTGAATATTTAGTCGATTTATCAGTCCAGAGTTAGCTCCCTTCTTCAAAATATAAAGACGAATTTTCGCGAATATCCCATACTATGGTCAAAAGAGACGTATATTATTGTTAGCATTCGGTCAGTTATTCATAGATTCGAATATTATATCATTCGGTTCAAGATACTACGTCGTCTGTCATTATGTTTTCTCTCAGTCTACAAGTAGCAGTCATCTACTGAAACAGGATATATTCCATAGAGCTTAAAAGTTAACGACATAATTTGTTTCCGTGTGAACTATTTGTATCCATCAGATCCACTGAGTACAACTGACGTTCTGTTTCACCAACTATGTGGAGAACAAACCAATTATACTCTGATCTAATAATAAACTGAACGGAGATTAAAAAGGTCAGCAGCTGCTGTTAACAGAATCGGATGATGCTGAAGATAAATTCCATGTTGTCAACTGTATCCAACAAAACATAGTAGATGTCCAAGATATCAGATAAATTAATGTTCAACGTAATGGCGAAACACATACAAATGTCGATTTTGAGAAGTTAGTCGGAGTGGTAGTAGAGCTGAAACTATCACATTTCTCGTGTTGCAAAGAAAATGAACAGCAACATAGCCTCGTTACGCCGTATTGAAAAGTGTTCACCACCACAAAGAAGAGCCCCATCTAGATTATTGCAACACGATTTGGGTAAATTCCTTCCAAGTTCAAACAGTTGCCATTCTCCAAAACATGGCGTTAAAAGTGATAATAGACGTACTCAGTAGAATTCCATCTGCACTGTTTCAATCTTGTAAAATACTGAATATCAACGAAAGGCAGGGCGGGGGATTTAAGACCGGATGGCTTGTTTGTAAAGCATTACACTCTCAAGCACTGTCATCTATTAATAACATGTTTCAACAGGCTCTCACCAAATCGTGCCGTAGTACTATACTAGGCAGTCAATTTGTTAGCAGAGCTCGACTTGTACCGACTAGAGGTCATTTTCGCTTCCGTGGTGTAACTGTGTTTTTAACAAATTAGATATCATTTTCCGCAATTCCAAATCTTTCAATTCTGTCAAGGTCAATTATGTTAAACCGTATTTTACCACAAACAATTGAATGTGTTACAATGCTGTAATAACATCCACACCTCTGCTGTGATAAACTTGTTTCAAGCCTATTTAATGTGGATTTCGAAATTTATTTTATCAGTTTTACCTCCTGTTTAATGTTATACTGCTGTTCTTAATCTGCACCATAATTATAATATCTCACGACAGAGGGCCCTGGGAAAGCTATATATAGTAACCAAGCCATACATTGTTTGTATGTTTTACTCGCGCTAATAATTTTATTTTTATTGTTGTTGTTATTGAAGGAGCATGTCAAAATTTGGACATTTCTTTTTCATTTTGACGTGAAAAAAATAGACCGTGAAAAGAGTCCTAACTCCCTGTGCATAAGAACGCCCCCACGTCCAGAAACGACCGGTCTCGATATGGACCGGTCCTGCAGTATGGACCGTTCTGCAGTCCGGATAGGTCCTTTATGGAAGTGGTCAGTTTGCACAGTTTAATTTGCACAAGACCGTGCCCTTCTTCTCTTAAGACATTTAATCGCGATCAGAACAAAAACGCACGAATAGGGAAAACCCCCAAAATATATATAATTGCTTACACATATACAGCTAAAATCTTTGCTGAAATGATACCTGAATCGGAAATCTCGCAGTGGAATGGATTATATGAATATTATAGCGACGGTGTCTCGGGCACCTCGCGTCGGGGAAACACGTACGCGACTCTCATCCGATATAGTCACATTCAGAACAAATACACATGAATAACAAATTCACACGAAAGAAATGCGGGGAAGAATATACAGTTGAACAATATATTAAATACGCGCGGTGTGGGGAAATACCTGAGCATGCCCAGCTTAGTCTACGTTTAACCCTATCTGGCCTGGGCTTTTTGGGACCTGTCCAGGCCCGGGGTGGGGGGGCGAAATAGCCCCGCCCCTAATTATTTTTCTTACCCCTTGAGCTAGGGGGCTGAAACTTATCACACTATACCCTTGGGTCAAGCTCTACAAGAAAATGTGAAAAAAAATCCAAGATGGCCGCTTTGATGACGTCACAGTGACGTCATTTTCAAAACGGCATTTTTTTGTCTATTTTTCGGTCAGAATTTCCGAATTTTTTATTTTTTGCAATTTCTCTGCAAAAACTGCATGATAAGTTAGTAAATATTAATGTGATGTGAAAGAAAATAGTTTTTGCCAACTTTTATTCGCGAAAAAGCAGAAATTTTGAAGAAATATGGCAAAAACATCACTTTTCTGCTACCCCATGTGGCCGCCATCTTGGATTTACTCATGATCCTCTGCTCGGGGGGTTATGCAAATAGGCTTAAAATGACCCCAATATGATAAACTATAACGTCACGGAGTTTCAGCTCTCCATTTTTTGTCGTTCCGGATATAGCGCAGAAAGTTTGGTAGGGAGGCCATAATGCCCCCCCCCCCCCAGCCAGGTAGGGTTAAGGACCCGAAGATGCCCACGGGAATACGTAATCGTCCTGAGATGAGCGTAGATAGATCAGGTTATATACAAATACAAACGAAAATAAAAAATAGGAGAAAATGTACGTGTATCTTTTACAAATAAAATGAAAACATATATTTCAGATGATGGGCTTCTGAAGTTGTAATATACAGATCCGAAAGTACATAGCCGACGATATATACGCAGCTGTGAGAGCTAAAGTGTGTTTAGCGAAATTTGAAGCGGGTTGTGTAAGGAGAAATATAGATCAAGTCGAACCGGTCTAAATTGATCGGGGAACAATTTTATTTGGACCTCGGTCGGAAATAAGTTTTGGAACTGGCCAGCTTGAATTTTCGATCGGGCTGATGACAAAATCTGGGCTCAGCATGTCACAGTCGGGCCGGTCATACGTTAACTATGGCCGCGTTCCACAAATATTGTACGTGATAATATTCTACAACATTTCGTTGGTTCATCGGAATATGATCACTCCTTTTGAGTATGACTGGAATTCTCTTCATACAAACCAATGTAAGTTTTAACCTTCACAGTTGTTCACATATTTGTAGATGTTTTCATATTGAAGCATGTTCGCGTAAACCAGAGTATAAACATCTGATAACTCGGGTATTTGAACTCATTAGAAAATTAAGTTGATAGTCTACAGGGTCTTACAAAAAACAACATCTGATTTAGTTAACAACACATCTGACAGTACCTGTTTTATATAAATAAGATGAGTAAGTATATAGAAAGCATGTCATCTTTATTATTAACCGGAACACGTACAAATATTGTTTCCGATCGAAGTGAACAAGGGGGGTATTAAGCATTGAAATGATGTCAGATATTGTCACCATTACATTGTGTATGAAAAGTAAGCCTATCTCAAGGTGATTTTTATTCCCGAAGAGGACCTGATAAAATTTGAATGTAGAATACATGTTTTTATCCGAAGTCCTTATTCAGCGTGGCCATGGTTACATCAGTCTTTCGATACATCAAGTTACTCAGTTGGTCTAATGGATACAAAGACATGGTAGCAAAGCATTGAAGCGAATTCTGTTGATCTAGCAAAACAAAAAGCTAGTAGTCTCTACTATGAACAAGCACTGATAATCAGTTTAAATTTCCTATCACTTGAATTCCTTTCACAATCCATGTGTCTGAGGACTGCAAATCGTTTCACACTGTAATATGTGTTCGCTGTGATTGATATAACGCAACAAACAACAAAGTTTCATAATTTTCTGCAGAATATCGAAATGCAAATTGAATAGTGTGCATATCAGTTGTTTTCCCCAAATGGATAACTTACATGAGTGTGACAAACCATCAAATGATGTTAGTAGTGTGAAGTCTACTAAGGCGAATTTCAAATCGGGTGAGTCTCTTCCGCCTGGTCCGTCATTCAAAATTCAGCCGTCGTCCGTTAAAGAATATCCGCGTCCATAATCCAAAGATCTATTCCAGTAGTATCAGCACCAAATTCAAAAAGACAATCATAGTATACATAAACATAGGCTATGTGTTGTAATCATAATGTTCAAAAAATATCAAATCCGTATCGCTGATCAGTTTTCTTAATCCATAATGTTCGTTGTAAAGTCGTCATCTAGAAAATGATGTATCTCAGTCACGCTTTGATTGTGACTGTTCATATGAGCATCATGGGGATCTTGAAGTAGATTAGTTCATACGGCCCCTAGCCCCGGGTTAAGCGGAATTAGACACGTCACGAAACGTAACGGCATAGATCTTGCACGATACGATATATTACTGTTCAGAAGGGGATAGTTTACGATGTCGAAATTGTAATCATCTCTTTTGTCATAAGGTCGAAGAGAGAAGGCCCGCTTCATTTTTATTGAGATATAGGTCTAAATATGATATGCCTGTAGGGCTATCTGTAGTTTCTTTCAAATCCAGTGAAGGTGGATATATATCCTTCACTGCGTCATTTATATAGCGATTATCCACAGCGAGACGATCGTCTATATAGCGTTTAGTGGATGAGAAAGGTCGATATTTGAATGGATCGGTTTTTCAAAGCGCCTGCATATTGTTATATTCGTAAGAGAACAGATATAGGTCAGCCAACAGGGGTGCACAATTAGTACCCATTGGAATGCCTATATGCTGTTGATGTATTGTGTTGTCAAATTTCACATAGATATTTTCAATGAGAAATTCAAGCAACTCTTGAACACAGATACTATTAATGAACTTAAACGGTCAATGAGGTCCTGCTGAGGGATTGTAGTATAGAGAGGCGAACTGATGAGGGATGAATTTTAGGTTCTCGGGACAAACACATGCATGTGATGCCATGCAGTTGTACTCGGACTCGCACCTCACCGAGGGACGTGTAATTTGATGACCACGGCAGACGATATCGCATTACAGCCGACATCTAAAATTTCACTTCGAAATAATAACGTGTTCAATATGGATTGTTGACTCTAGCGCTTGTATTCCTTCTTTTGAATTTATTTTTATGTAATTTATAATTACACTGGCTGGTAGGATTTCTAAAAAGTATGTACACTAGCCCGTTCCAATGATAATCAGTATAATGTTGGAGCTGTGTGTGGCGGGAGAGGGTGACTTTCTCCATTACTTGATAAACAATTCCTTCTTATAGTTAACAAAAAAATTGACGTTCTTACCAGTTTAATCTACGATCTAACTTTCACACTCTATGGAATATAGCCTAATTTTAATAGATAATAATTGTACATGTAGATCAAGTAATCTGAGGAAAACTATAATGACAGACGAGGCTAAATATTGAGACGAATTATATAGTATACGAATCTATGAACAACTAAACGACTGCGGAATATAATCGACTATTCTTAAATAAGCGCCTGTACGGTTGAGGAGGGGAGCTAACTCTAGAGTGACAAACTTCACATATGCAGGCCTCTGCAAATTATTGGTTCGCATTCGGAACAAGATCAGTGTAATTCGCTGGACCATTGCTTTCTTGAATGAAGTAAGGCGAAAGAAATGACAATAATTTTGCAAACATTGAGGACTATTGAATGCTTTACTATTCAAAATATAGTATTCCAACAAAAGATACTCGGTATACTAATACATTATAGTTTTCGACTATAATATTCTACGACATTTTTAGCGTGTATTGTCCTTGGAATGATCTTCTGCACGAACAACTAGCGCTGGCACTAGGATAGATGTAGGGAGAATCCAAGCGAAATCTCAGCATAGTCTTCATTTGCAATCATAAAATAGTGTCCCTTTCGAATATGTAAACAACATTAAATCGAGCCCCTGCGATACAGTTGGCTGTATATGAGGAATTTACAATCATTGATGGCCGTACCAATTTCCTTCGACTATTAAATTAATTTAATCAACTCAGCTCATAGTTTGAACTGAAGGGATTTTCCATGAACACGTCCTGCAATCCCTATCCCATATCTTGTTCTATATTAAAGTGTCAATCAGCCGGAAATTGGTGCTGTACTCTGGTCTTGTCAACCCTATCGAAACTTTTCGCCATTCAGGACTTGATGACCGATACTGATCTGACATGGCAACACTGTTGCCTTCCCAGGTTTCTCTAAGTAATAATTGTCACATGCTGATCGAGCGTAGGGCACAGAATCTGTGGCACTAGGTCTTCTAGCTCGTATAATTACATGGCTAGGTGTCCATAATCAGACATCATTGAAGCGTGATTGAAATATCTCGCACTCTGAATAGAAATACATAGAAGTTCGTATGCATAAACGAATACGTTTTCATAGTAGTAGGTAAATACATTTCATGTTAGTGATGGTTTCTCAGCATGATCGAAGCTATTGAGGCGTGATCTTGGAAAAGTTGAGGCATAACTGTGGCATGACTGACGTATACTTGAGGCATGGTTTGGCTATGGAGGAGACTAATGACTGAGGAATGGCTACCATTGAGGTTTACCAGTGGAATATATGCAAGGCGGATTAAGGTATAGCGGAAGTAAAGCTTCATAGGTAGTCGTGTGCAAAAAAAACCCCCAAAAGTATTAGCATATAAGCATGATGTGGCTCGTGATTCGTTAATCAGTGGAGACCCGCCTGCTAGTAGGAAAATAGGTGAAGAGTTCGTGATTGATATTTGAAGACGTCGCATAATTTTCACCCTTTTTTGGAGAGTATTCTGCGCGCCCTTGAGAAATTGTGTTTCTCCAACAATATGGTTCCATACCGTGCAGGCGATAACAAATAGTTGGGGATTAATTATGGTATGGATTTGCTGTTGGTGTGAGCTGCTTCTCGTGGTTGTGCTATGGATGGTCAAACCGTCTTGGCATGGGGGGACGAATATTTAGTTCACGGTAATCTGAAAAAAAATATGTTCATATTCGGGCTTTCACAATTTGACACATACATGTCATAAATGTTTACATCAAATACTGCGTATACCATTGTATCCATTTCAGGCGGACGTGGAAGTCTTTCACGCCCGAAAGGGGCGGGGGGTCTTTTTAAACATCCGTTTAATAAATAGTGATCCTATGTTTCCTTTCCATCAGAAGTACTCAAAGGTGTTTCTTCGGGAAAAGTCGAGGTCGACAATCATTTAGAATAGTATATCCTTTCCGTGATTGTGTGACTACTATTAAAGCAGGCTTCGTTGGGTAATCTAGTCGGAGTTTACCAGTTGAGTTAGGTCGGATTTGAAGTCAAAAAGGGTACTTCCGTTCGTCCAGTTGTGGTGATATTCCACCTAGTTTGTCACTTTGCTCCTGCCACGGCATCAGTCATCATCTGCAATTTAAATATCAGATTTATCAGAAATTCTGAAAAATCACAGCTTATAAAATCCACAAAAGATCTGCTCTGAAATTTCTAAACCAATGTAATTCGAGGGCTCCGACCCCCGGAAGTGATTAACTTCGGCCTGATGCCTGTCAGTCATGGAATCATTGTTGCAATAAAGAATACTCACATCTGAACAACAATACCCATACTCAAACTATACTGAGAAGGCACAAATACTTCTGAATAAAATTCAATGACAAAATATCTGATGAGCAGCTGCTGATCTCTGCTACATTAACAACCACGAAAGGTGAACAGAGATGGAAGATGACTCATTTAAACTGTTAATTGTTGGTGAAACATTACAGTGGCAACTTACAGAAAATCAAGTTTGGAGGCCATACTTTTGAGTCATAGAGGAGACCGTTCGAAATGCCAGAGACTCGCTTTGGCTGGGGACATGCTAATTGTTTGTGCCTGTGGTCCATGTTCCTTGCTACCCACAATATCTCTAATCTGAATATGACTGAAAAATTACAAACTTATAATCCACGAGATACTGAAAATGAAATTAAGTGAAAGCGTGTTATCTGGTGCAACTGTGACTGAAAACAGACACACACAAATGTGAAGCCATCAACACATCCAGCAGTTATCATTACCTAATAATCTGAATTTCTCGGGAAATATTCCTGATAGAGCATCATCAACAATCCATAGGATGAACATTAATCTGTGGACATTCATGATAGCCAACGTTGAATGTTAGAGGGACTCTCTCTCACCTAGAGTTTTGAAATGTTTGAAGAGGATGGAGATTCAGTCAGCTCACCATAAACGCATATCAGACCAGGCCTTTGAAGAAAGGGCGGCAACTCAAAGGCGCTATTAAAGTGTATCACTTTTTGAAATATCAAAAAATGCAATCCAGAAAATCGGGTGTATAGCAAAGGATAACGAGATGGAGCTTTACAGGACCACACAACTGTAAAATGACATTTGCCGGGCTTTCAATTAGAGTTCGGTTAACCCTACCTGACCTGCAGGGGGGGAGCACTTTCCCCCCCCCGTTGGTTTTTTTTTGCCCGTATCTCCGGAACGACAAAAAAATGAGAGCTGAAACTCATATTAGGGTCATTTTGAGCCTATTTGCATGACCCCCGAGCAGAGCATCATGGGTAAATTCAAAATGGCGGCCATGTGGGGTACCAGAAAAGTGATGTTTTCGCCATATTTCTTCAAAAATTACGCAAAAATTCTGCATGTTGATTCAACGCGATTCTATGCGTTTTACTGAAACCATATGTCTTAGTATCACCAAAAAACACCCCCAGATTTGTTCCCCCTCCTTCCCTTACCCCATTAACCCTACCAGGCCTGGGGGAGGGGGGGACAAAATGCAGCTCTACCAAACTTTCTGCGATATCTCCGGAACGCCAAAAAAATGGAGAACTGAAACTTCGTGGCTTAATAGGTTATCATATTGGGGTCCTTTTGAGCCTATTGGCATAACTTCACGAGCAGTGGATCATGGGTAAATTCAAAATTGCGGCCATGTGGGTACCAGAAAAAGTGATGTTTTCGTCATATTTCTTTAAAATTTTTGCTTTTCTGTACGGAAAAGTGGGTAAAACTTATTTTATTTCATAGATTATTATTTACTAATTTATCATGCAGTTTTTGCGGAGAAAAATTGGAAGGTTTTGACCGAAAAGTCGTCAAAAAATGCTCATGGCGACCATCTTGATTTTTTTACATTTTCTTGTGGAGCAGGACTCAAAGATATAGGGTGGTAAGTTTCAGCCCTCTAGCCTTAGCGATAGCGAAAATATATAGGGGGGGGGACACGTTCCGCCCCCAGGATGCGGTACACCCCAAATCGCCCAGGCCAGATAGGGTTAAGATTGGCAATAAGTCAGATTAATTAATGACTCATTTATCCGTTTTTATCTATCTCATTAAAGATTCAAATGCAAAGGGCATTTTAGATATTCTTTGTGGGTAGAACAAAAATTTGAGTTTTTACAGGCGATTTCTCGATTTTGAAAAAAGAGCATGTAATTGAATCTGTGTGTGTTTCCTTTCTTCCATTTATAATTTCTTGCATGTCGAAAGCTAATTTGCTCATAACTGCCAACTGTGTTAAGCGGGCCCAACCATATTTGGCATTGACCATTTGGACCCAGCACTGACAACTCAGCCATTTCTTTGCCTATATTTCTTACAAAAGGTCACCATCTTGGCGCAGAAATGGCGTAAGAATGCAAGAGACCTTACCCATCATTATGATGTTGAATTCGTCCACATTTGTTATGTTTTTTTAATAATTGGAAAATAATAAAAATTAATTTTAAAAATAGCTAATTTAATTAATAATTTAATAGTATAAATTTGGAACAACATCAATATTTGAACATTTTTCATCATTCAGCCTGGAAAAAATTGGGTTGATCAAGTCAAAACTATAGTCACAGTGACGATTTCGAAAATTACCAAAACTCCAGAATCTCGATGCACAAATCCACTTGGCATAACAATATTAACATTGTGGGGCATCAACTGTAAGACATTTTCATTTTCTTGGTGTTTTCCAATGTCCCTTTTTCGATCTTTTTGGCTCAAATTCGAAATTCCGCAAACAACATTACAAATCAATCGTTTGTTCTTAGCAACAATGGACAAAAAGATCCGCTTGTCATTAGCTTACAATTATCGGACAAATTTTACAAATGTTTACAATTCATAATGGTGAGGCTTCTGAATATATAAATAATATAATCACACCACTTGTAGGCGACGTAATCCCATACAATCTCAGAAATCGTGAAAAGTATTTCTTACCGAGGTCCAGACTGAATGTTGTAAAGAACTCATTCCTCCCCGATACGATACGCCACTGAAACATCAGCCTAAATTCATACAAATCCTTGGAAACAATTATAACCAATCAACGAGTTCCAAAATATTGTACCATCGGGTAGCGATCAGTAAACATAATCTGTACTAAACTAAGGCATAAATGCAGCGATCTGAAATCGGATTCACACGGGACAAATCTGCTTGACAATTCACTCTGTGTATGCGGACATCCATCTGAAGATACCACACACTTGTTTCTTATTCTGTCCTCGCTAAGGGAACATTCGTCGATCACTAACATCGAGTATTCCATTTAATAGCACAACTGACTATCTGTTTTGGGGAAACCCGTCACTTTCAATCCTAGAAAATGATAATCTCTGATACGAAGTCCAAAATTTCATTAAAAAGAGTGAGCGGTTTAATGTATAATGGAAGGTGGGCATAAATACATTTACCGGGGCTTTATCAGTAAAAGTGGATTTCACAACTGACGCGACGGATACGTAGTCGTACATAGGCATGAATAAATTGCTTCCCATAAAACCTAACTACACCCATGTCACCCTAATACAAAAAACAAAACAAAAAACAATATATATATATATATATATATTTATATTTATATACAAAATTATATAATTCTGTAGTCCATTCTGCGTATTATTGTTTGAATAGACGTACTATTGAATATTGTATAGATCAATATATTTAAAACCTACTTTGCCTCAAGCCTGTGTTCAATGACATCGATCTTTTATACAATACGTGTCAGTCAACTATGTAGGGAAAGGGGTATTTAAGTTGTTAAAACTTATCTCCAAATTCCGTTGTTCATATTAAGGATACAGAGCCCTACTGCAGACAATTGTACACACCCTCTTGAATTTGTCTTTTTACAGCTAAAAATAAGCCTCATAGCTATAGCCGTTGAAAGAGTCTTTCTCAAGGATTCCAAATATATAAATGTGTTCGCTATAAACATATTTGTTGTGAAGATATTTGGATTTTAATCAAATTAATTTCTAAAATGAGCCTTCTTTTTAAAATGGCTATTTCCAATAAAGTATTCCACGTCAAATACATCATCATTTCTGGTAGAAGACAACTCCAACAGGAAATCAGTGTCTCAGGTTTTTAAGTTTTGGGCTAGTTCTTGTTCTATTGACTTATAATGGAAAAAATTTCTATAAAATCCAGTAACTCCCAGTGTTAAACTTTGAAGCTGAATTAAAAACAAACTATTAAAAGTACCGAATTTCTGAGACATGGTTAAGGAGTACATAGTGTATCAAATAACCACACCAAATTTCAGGTCTCTAAGATAAATACTTTTCGAGAAATAAACCATGTCCATATAAATTAGTTGAAAAAAAGAATAGCAGAAATCGATCGAAAAGGCAAAAGGTAGAATCGGATTTTGCAATTGACGTTCAAATTTTATACTGAGATATTTGTTTTTCAAATGGACATCATTTGGGGAATAATTATTTCAAAAAATTATAGTTCGTTATAGTTCTAAAATAGTGTTTTTAATCCGATTTTAACATACAAAAATGACTTGATCTCGTTCGACGAGCTTGTTTCACACCTTGACGGTCACCGCTCGACGGGTTGTACGAGTAAACTGCCAGTGCATTATGAGTAGATATCATAGCCCTTTTGTATATTAATAGCCGCCTCAACACACACGAGGAATACTAAATGTATAATGCACACACATTTACCAATATAACCAAAAACTAACCGACGAACTTGTACATAGACAATTATTCTCTTCTATTTACTAGTATAATTATCTCCCTCCGCTCACTCCTTGTAATTTATTGATTTATTTACTTATTTCTTTATTTTTAAAATACCGCGCTTGTAAACATCTTAAACGAATTAAGAAATACGACGTAAAATTAAAATAAAACTTTGAGTTGATGGGCCGCGAAATCCGTATGGAAAGCGGCCATTAAACTACAATTTATCAAAATTAGACATAATCAAATGAAACATTTGTTATCAAATGTATTTGGTACAAAAGAAGACCTATAATAAAGTACTTATTGTGGAATATATACGAGGACTTAGTAGGCTCCATGTGCGTAGGGACAAAACGTACATGTCGTAAGACCGAAAATCAAATAAACGATGATGGTCTGTCGACATTTCTGTGAATATATGTTTTAGATAATTAGCTTAGGAAACCGGAAAGGTAGATAATATTTCATCCGTCGGCCCACGTTTTGTTGCAAGTCATACAATTGATGCAAGCAGGCGATTTCCTGGTTAGTCTATAACCAGTTATCTTCACAATACACAGACGACCAACAGGTTAACCGGCTGTCAGCGCGGGCGCAATAATCTGTTTAATTTTCACATCTCTAAAAGTAATTAAAAAAAACTCAGAAAAATAAATTCAAACCTAAAATCACACTATTTAGAATTGGAATTTCAATTTTTTTTTCAACAGAAGGAAGATCTAATTTCGAATATTGAATTTGGGTAATAAAAAAATTGCCGTTTTCTTCAGCCAGGAGGGTTCTGTATCCTGAAGACAATAAACTAAGTTTAAGCTAAACTGAATATGCCTATTTACGAGTTTGAAGTATTTATATTGTTGTCTCTGGCGAGCTAGACCACTATTCAGATAGGCCAGACCGCTATTTGGGTAGCCAGCGATTCATAGCAGCGCCCCTAGCAGCGCTCCCTGGCGTCAGATTTGAAATATGAATATGCAAACATATAGGGCACGACATTCTCTCTTACTATGCAGAGCTTGGAGGTCAAAGTACTCATAATCAAAACAATTCAGATGTTTTTCTCCATATCTGAAGAGGTAACGACTCGTGTATGTCATAAATAACATCAGTACAGTACTACATCAACACAAACGCAAATGAACTTTTTGAGCGTAGAGCAGTTTTACAAAATCATTTTTAGTCTCAAAAAGGCGAAAAATCATGGTGAGATACGTGATCTGTGTGTAAATTTGAGATTCTAGTATTCATTTCATTATTGTGTGTTTGGGAACGAATATCTCGCAATAATATTTTAAGCGCCCTCCAGAATAAATCCAATTTGTGAATCCTCCGTTGTATGTATAATAGAGTTGATATTCTCGGCATATTTGCAGCTATGAATCCGTGAATATTCTACAATTACTATGCCTTATATTACAATGCTGTAATTTGACTGGACGAACACCGGTTACCGATGAGGATATAGTGCCCGTAAATTGACATTAAATGTAACTCTTCACGAGGGAACTATTCGCTGTGAAACATGTGAGTCGCCAACTCCCCCATGCCCTACATTCACCCACCCAGGTTCCAGCAGAGCCGACCCTGTAGCTAAACGTATCCGTACTTGTAAATGAGTGCAAAACTTCACGACCTTGAACTGCGATTTTGTGTAGTTGAATCACTCACGGGTACAATTGTATAGATTGAAAGCTTTTGGAATAATGAAGCTAATCTCACATCCGGTTTGCCTGGTTTAATATCTGGACTGTTTATCGTTGATAGCACAAAGGAGTGATCGTGTAGTGGGCGCCGAGATGTAAGAAGATTAAGGTATTAATTCTGAGACATTCGTATCAGACCGCCATGAATTGATTCATCTTCCAACACGTCATCCTGCATCTAATTTTGTATCCTTTATTCTTCGTCTTTCCTTCTGCTATTGCATTCCTTACGGCAGGCGGTATAATATAGAGCGCATATCACATCCAGGTAACACGTGTCGTCGTTTTCATACAACCCGGTCACCTCATTAACCGTGTTCAAGAACCGGTGTCCACTGTAGACATGTGTGAAGTATTTCGGGACTGAAGTGGTATTCCTTGATACGGCACTGACGTCAAGCCTTATTGACAACGGAGAGAGACAGGCTTTAATTCCTTTTGGCGCGAAAAACTTCTATTAATCCAGACAAATCGCTGACAGCAAACAGTGTGCATCGACCCGTATATACAAAACGCTGAGGGGATTTGAAAGGCAATCGCTTTATCCCCTTATATCAATTACAGCAGAAATTATTGGAAGATTTAGTAGCCGATTGATCTAGGTGGAAGACACTGCTTAGAGGCCGGGCCTGTTATCTGAGCCATAATTACTGCGACATCGTGTTTGATCCATCCCGACGCGCATTTGTCAATAAGCTGTGTGACTGCAGGCAGACACAATATCTCACAAAGACTATGGCAGTTAAACTTGATATCAGATATTAACTCCAAGTCGATGACAATCCCATATGGCATTGAAAAGACTAGGTAATTGCATCGATGGGAATTGATCTGGGAATAGATACATTAGACAAACCGCGTGTTCATCTTCCCGAATCACTTCGCCCACGCATTTTGCTTCCAAACTGTTATCACTGAGATAGCACGTAGCTTGTTTCTTACTTGTGTTTCGCTATCTAAGACTTGTCACATGGTCAATTAACATCATGCTTTCGCATGGACTACATGTTCTCATCGCCCATATAGCTCAAAACACAAATCATCATCTAACACGAAAAGGGATGTAAAGAGAGAACATCAGAACCCACCTGAGCTAGAGTGATGACAAAAGCGTAAAGAGTACATAAAATATAGTTGGTCATCATTAGATACTTCTCAGACTGCGTCCGTGTTCAGCCCAAAATATTGATTGAAATGTTTACTGAAACCATGATCTGAAAATACATAATACTGAATCATTAAATACATACATTATTAGCTGCTGAACGTTGGACATGATGGACCACTTAATCCTATATTTACCCTACCAGGACTGGAGCGGGGGGGCGGGGGGCATTATGGTCCCTCTGACCAAACTTTCTATCTTCTCACCGGGAACGACAAAAACCTTAGAATTTGTAGCTTATCATATTGGGGTCAAAATGGCCACAACGTGGGGTACCAGAAAAGTGATGTTTTAGTCACTTTCCTTCAAAACTTCTGATTTTTTGCAAGGAAAAGTGGGCAAAATCTATTTTATTTCACATCATACTATCATTTACTAATCTATCATGCAGTTTTTGCGAAGAAAGGACATCAATAAAAACTCACCGAAAAATCGAACAAAAATGCCTTTTTGAAATTGACGTCACTGGGACGTCATCACAGCAACGCTCTTGGGCTCTTTACATTTTCTGATAGAGCTTGACCCAATGGTATAGTGTCGTAAGTTTCAGCTCCCTATCTCAAGGGATAAGAAAACTATCGAGAGTTTTCCCCCAGACCTGGGCAGATGCCAAAAACCGTTCGTGTCAGAATGAAACTTACACCATCGAATACAATTACATATGAATATCTCGAATTCGAATTGTATCTTATATTCAATAAGCTTTTAACCATGATAACCATAACAACATGTTAATCGTTCAGTTATTGCCACTTGTGAACGCTACTCAAACAACGGATTTCCTTCATCTCTGAACAACTGAAGGTCGTTTATATATATATATATATGCTTGATGTACATAAGTAATAGTGTCGGTCCACAGAAGCATGTCACACATTCATTCTATTGATCCGAGTACAAAAGTCACACGAGATATTATTGCTTACGTTGGTAATAATCCCCTCATTTTCAGATGCAAAACTGCTGTTATTCTTCATTGTTCTCTTGTTTTATTATATCTTTCATCAAAATACTTTTACAATACCTTATACCACGCAACAGCGAATAGATATCTCAAACACGTACAAAGTGTGCATCGCTTTCGTCAGACGCATCTGAATTGTATATGGATACAACATGGTGATTGCATCCAATGATTGTATAGATAGAGATTTAGTAGGAAAGGAGTATGTAGATCATTATTTATCGCTAAAATTGATACAAAAATGTATTTTCCATGATATCTCATATCGCCGTGAAAAGGTGGGAATATATTTTGTTTTTAAAAAACAAATGTTATTAACAACAACATCGACGAAAACATGAACTGCTGATCCAGTCACTGTGGTTTAGTAAAAATTTTCGGCGCTAGTGAAAACAAAAACGCCAAAACAACATGTGCATAAACTATATTGAAAACCCTATATCACAGCACAAAATAACCAGAGGAGCTACGGTCGCAATATAAATCTCGCGAAGATGAAGAAAAATTTCTTATCTGGTAGCATTTGTTAGAACCTCTCAACGCCAGGAAAAGTCACCTCAATTTTTCGTCTGGCTAGACTACTACATACTATAGCATACAGGCCAATCTGTATACATTAGCGTAAAATTATGATTCGATCACGTCAAGTTTTCAGGAATACGATGGAAATTCATTATATTAGGCGAAATACACGAAATTACGAGATTACGAGAAAATTCAGCCCTGGTCCCATCATGTTTTTCAGTTATTCAAATGAATTATGCAAGTAGGATCAAAATGACCCAAAATAAGCTGTAAGTTTATTTGTTATTATTTTTTTTCATTCAGTAGTTACGGAAAAAAACCATGGCATTGATTGAATCAAGTCCATGCAAAAATAGATTCGAATGTGCCAACGTGGACCTGTCTTAATAAAGCTGGAATTAACGACTAGTTTTCACGTAATCAAACGAAACAATTGCATTGAACGAAGATCTTTTATCAGCTTCCTCATTTCCAGGTTTTAGTTATCGTGGCAGTGCTCTGATTCCACCACCAGACTGCTTTGACTACGTTATTAACTAGGGAATACTCTGGCATGTCATAACCTACACAATACTGTCATATTGCGAATTCCGGATACAACATGCGATGAATTGACAACATATCTTCGGTCTTAGCAATTTTGAATGCTCTTTTATTTTAATGCTTCACTGCTCCAATGTGTTACTATCACTGAACACAATCGATTAATAAATTAGAACCAGGTTTTCATTTTAATGAATATATTGCTGCTAGACCCCAATCATTACTGAAAACGCAAACCTTTCCTGGTCAATACACTGATCAAAAAGGGCCCAAGGGGGCTTCAATACACGCCCGTATTTCCGGAATTACACTGGTTCGAATTCGAGGTTGTTTAATTACCTTGATCCAAATTAGTAGCTACTAGGCAATCCAGAGAAAGGGCTACGATTTTGTGCTGCTGAAAATGTAACATATATCACATCTTATATTGAATGATAAACTAAAATGGGCTTAAATCTTGGTAACTAGGTGACCTTGAAACAACAGCAGAGAGCTCACATATCCCACACTGAAATCGACAATAGCCAAACACAAGAAATAGTAGTTTTCCTTCAAATAAAGTCCTTTCAGGCGAGAACATTTTTTCATAATGGAAGAAAAATGTGAAGAATGTGATGCAGTAAACCTTTGTTCTTGAGTTAACAAACAGGTATAAAGTTCATAAAGGACCCCTCTCCCCGTTAAATCAGTAAATGTATGGTTTTTATTTCACAACAGTTTAACTAAATGTAGCTGTTCCTTACATGTATCAAACATTGGAGACAACGCCACAGGACAAAAGCCATTTAGGGGCGACACATCTGAATATTCCAACCTAACACATTATAGTCAGCTAAACTTGATTCAGTTCTAGAGGACTGTGACCTTGACCTTTGACAAATTGATCTCGAAATGAATATGACTCCTCTTTGCCATGCGAGTAGGTATAACCAAAGTTTTTTACCAATCCGTACCTTGAAACTAGAGATGTCGCACTGACAACAAATGTTAATGAATGAATAGACGGATAGATGGAGAGAACTCACCATCACATTACATGACCTCGTCTTTGACAGGCATATGAAAATGTGAATTTCAATGATTTATCCACTGGCGCAAACAAGTTATTTCTAATTTTGGGGTTTCCTGGTTTTGGGGTCACAGTGACCTTGACCTAAATTTTGGTATACGACACAGCGTCTTCCCTCGATGTATCAATGGACACAAACAAATCATAATTTTTAACAATTTCATGATTTTGAGGTCACAGTGACCTTGATGTAACTACGGATACAAAAAACAGTAATTTTTAAAGATTTCTTGATTCCGGGGTCACAGTGATCTTGACTATTGACCTTGACATAAACTTTGATACATGACAAATCATCTCTCCTTAATATATCAATGGACAAAAACCATCATGATTTTTAACAATTTCATGATTTTTGGGTCACAGTGACCTTGACCATTGACCATGAACTACATTTTGGTACGTGACACATCGTGTCCCCCTAGTGTATCTACTGACACACACAAACAGTTATTTTCCTGATTTTGGGGTCACAATGACCTTTGACCTTGACCTAATTTTTGGTATGCATCACTTCATTGCTCCCTTTTGAATTCACCCACAAAACAATACTTTTTTAATAATTTCCTGATTTTTCGGTCAAACTGACCGTTGACCTCTAACTTCGACCTACATTTGGTATGCAACACATCGTTCTCCCCTAGGGAATCTCCTCACCAAAAATTAGAACTGTAGATAGAAAACTGTCAATGATCAATGATTTCCTGATTTTTAGGCCACGGTGTCCTATGAACTTTGACCTCAGTATCAGTACGCGACACATCGTCTCCACCTAGTGTATCCACTCACAAAAAAAAACTGTGGACAGAAAACATTCACCGATATAGACCGGACACGAACACTTTCCTGTTTTTCAGGCTAGTGACCTTTGACCTCGGCCTTCATTAGGATATCCACTCACCAAAAATTGGAACTGTAGATAGAAAACTGTCCTAGATATAGACCGAACACGAGGGACGGACGGACGGACGTCCGGACGGACACACGGACGGAACCCGCCATCACATAATACGTCCGCCTTTTTGGCGGGCGTATAAAAAATAGTACTAAACAAAAATATGGCATTATTTCGCAATAGCTTAAGATAATCTTCGATAAATTTTATTTAACCTCGGATGTGTTTGCATGGAGGAATATTAGCGCAAGCCCCATTTCGAAATCCGGAACCAGCATGCGATGAACGGACAACACACCTTCGGTCCTGGCAGCTCGGAATGTCCATTTATATTCTAATGCCTCACTGGTTCTGCTGTGTTCGTTTTTTTCAGCCTAGATTGTAAAATTACAATTTAGAATTTGCATGGTCGATTTATAGCGCGTCACACTATACTTGTATCGGGGGTTTGTTATCGGAATATCATTTTGAATGTGTGAACCATTTCACGCAGACTAAGAACTCAGTCGACCTACTGTTATGGCAGTTTTGATGAACAAATATCCTTCACTAACTCTCGGCACTATGAGGTATGCGTAGTTGATATTATCGATTTTTTACAATTTTGTTGAACAGATGATAAGAAGACTTCATTATATCTATATGCGAATCTCGTTTGGATGTATTTTTCGTAAAAGCTGAGAATTTGTTTACCGATAGAACAATTGCCGCTGTTTACTAATGTTTTTAATAAAACAGAAAATATCTTGTAAATAGGTATTGAACTATTTACCACTTTGCAGTTGTAGTTCATGAAGGCCACCTAAATCATATTGTGTATTTGGCGTGTTAGCTTGCTGGGATATGTTCATTTCGATACTTGTTCAGAGTCTTCACTAGTCTCTCGAACATATTTCAATACCAAAAACGTCTGACTCTACCTGGAAATATGAAATTGCCCCGATCAAACCATGAGCTGTCAGACAAACATGTCAGACGACACAACACCTGGTATGTTTTTGCATAGCCGCATGTTTGAAGCATCACTGGCAAATTGCCTTCACGTGCCCTCTAAAATATATTATTTTTACATTCTTGTGATGGCTTCTTCTCATTTTCTACCATAAACCCCAAAGAATGTAGACGTCCAAAGAGGTAATCTTAATAGATAGATTAATTTCGAGAATAGGTAACATCAAATCGATCTGAAACAATGCCAACATATTGTAATACGAAATGCTGCAGGCAACATGAATTTTCTCACAAAGGAACTGTGTCTTGCTGAATAACCAAAATAAATATGCCTAAATTGATTAATGTTTTTTCGGTTGATGGATATACAATTATTCAAGATACATGCAATGAAGAAATGTCAATGGTTGGCAACGACAGTCATATTAGATAAATCGTTCAAATAAAGCAGATTTTATACTTGTCATAGCTGTTGTTGGCATGATCGACGGGTAGGTGGACGTGTTGGATGTGAGAGAGGTATTAAACAATCTAGTAGTCCTTAACCATATCTATAGCTATATATATTTGAGCGCAAAGCTATGTGAACTCCTGTTTATGTCGGAATGATGTCACATTAAGTACAATGTTTGTGCAGCCTATCCGATACGGTCAGTGCAATATACAGTAGGCTGACCGTTGGAGGCACATGGTATTGTAAAGCACATAGTACCCTAATTAATCACTACTGCAAAATTGTGCGGTAGAAAAAGAGTGAGATAAAGAGGAAGAGAGAGAGATATGGACGCGACGTCCAATACATGTATCTCTCTCTCTTCAGCAATAACTACAAATGTGTCGACCATGCTCTGGCAATATATTTTGACAATGCGGTAACATCAAATATTGCAGAAAGATACTGAATGGGTTTCATTGGGATAATCGACTACAACGGTGATATCCTGGCCATCTACTTTGCGTCTATAATAAATGTTCTAAAACCCTATGATTTTTGTTTAATATATCCCAATAGATAAAAATTGACTAGGAAGGCACAATCATCTACTATTACGTCATTGACTGATGTTCGAGTTAAATCACGACATTCAGACAACTATGTTCATTTGTAGCAACATGACCACGGACATTCCGATGATGGTAAAGAGTCACTTTTTTTTCCCGCTCTATTTAGAGCGAGAATTTTTTGTTTTCAATATTTGTTATAATATGTTATCATACTCATGTCACGTCGATGGCAAATATATTAAGATTCACATTCTTCAGTGGTTTTCAATATCATGACCAACGGTTTTCTGCAGCTCAAAACTACATCTTCGCGGCAAAAAACTGTCATAGTGCTTGAGATTTGGACCCTTTATATTACACTGACAGCACCTAAAACCTGCTTTTGCGGAGACAAATTATGATCTCCGATAACCAGCGATATGTGTCCAATACATTTCCAGGTGATTTGAGCAAAACTTTTGTGTTAATTGAAATTGATCATGAAATTCATATCTATAGAAGGGAATTTTTTGTCATTTTTAGCGTTGTTGTCATATTATGACATATATTACATATTACCATATTACATTATGCTGACAACCCCTAAACATGTTTTCATGAGGACGAAAAATGATCTCCGATCATCAGTAATGCATAGCCTATTTATAGAAGTTTCGAGCGAAAATAATATGACTTTTTTTATATTGATCATAAGATCAGTGGACTGCGAAAATGTCCCTTTTCATATTGTTGTCACAATATGACGTGATTATGACGTCATAATCTCCTCAAACATATTTCAATCGGATATAGTCATTTCGCGCATTATGTACCCTTTCAAAAGTCAATTATGCAATAGTTTAATGTAATATAACTATTCACATGATGTATTTACCATGTATACTCCAGTCCAAATTATGATCTAGTGCTCAGAAATTCGACCACATTATATTATGCTGGCAGTTCCTAAACAGGTTTCACGGAGACAAAAAATATAGTGCATGCCCAATGTTCAGGTGATTTGAGCAAAAATAATGTGGTTGTTGGTCACAGGAGGGCGAAAATGTCATTTTGAACTATATTTTCACATTATGTCATAATCACATCAAACATATTTAAATATGTTATTATTCGTTATATATATATATCAAAAATATCAAATATGCCATAGTTTGAAGCACAATAACTACTCACATGGTATATCTTCTATCTGAATTCCAGAATTTTGTTAGTGCTTGGAAACTGGACTATATTACATCATGCTGACAACCCCTAAGCTTGTGTTCGTGATGACAAAAAACCATCTCCGATCATCAGTAATGCAAGTCCTTCTAGTAAAATAATGTGATTATTTATTGCATTGATCACATTTTCAGAAGAGGCGAAAATGTCCTTTTCAACAATGTTGTCACATTATGACATCTTTGTGGCGTCATAATCCCCTCAAACATATGTAAATATGATAAAGTCATTTTGCGCATTATGTAACCTTTCCATAAATATCAAATATGCCATAGTTTCAAGTACTATAACTATTCGTATTGTGGTTTTAATATACATATCCCCATTCCAAAATTAGGTTCTAGTGCTCATAAATGTTTTCCAGGAGATAAAACTTGATCTCCGATCATCAGAAATGCATGTCTAAATACATTTCCATGTGACTTGAGCTGAATTAATGTGATTAATTATTTATGCTATTTATCATACGGTTCAGAGGAGGGCGAAAATGTTATTTTGAAAAACATTGTCATCTTATGACGTCATTATTACGTCACTATCACATCGAACATATTCAAATTTGTTATATTAATTTAACGCATTATATAATCTTTCCAAAAATATCATATGTCATAGTTTGAACTGTTCACATGGTGCTGTTTTATTAATACCCCATTTCAGTAATTGATTTTCATACCACCATGCCGTTGTTCCCATGAATCCCAAACGCATCCATGACCAAAGTGCAAACAAGTGGCTTTCAGCTTGGCTTTCAGAAAAAAACATAGTCGGCAAAATATTGCAAATTACAAGCGTCTGGTCCGTCATTCATAATTCAGCCGTCGTCCAGTAAAGAATATCCGTGTCCATAATCCAAAGACCTATTCCATATTCCATATAACAGTATTAGCACCAAATTCAAAAAGACAATCATAGTATACATAAACACAGGCTAGTTTCCTGCAAGAGAGAAGCGGTCAACAGTTTTCAATGATGCCGGCAAGACATCGTGATGTTCCAAAAATATCAAATCCGTATCGCTGATCAGTTTTCTTAATCCATAATATTCGTTGTAAAGTCGCCATCTAGAGAATGATGTACCTCAGTCACGCTTTGATTGTGTCTGTTCATATGAGCACCATGAGGATCTTGAAGTACATGGGTTCATACAGCCCCGTACCCCGGGTTAAGCGAATTAGACGAAACGTAACGCCATAGATCTTGCACGCTACGCTCGTATTTTGCTATCAGCAAGCGATGTGTATCGCCAAATTTGAGAAATGTTGAGTGAAGGCGCTTGGTGGTATAACCCTGTTTTATAAGTTTCTGCAACAATGTTTTGTGACGTTGATTAAAACCGTCACATTTAACACAGGATCTAGCAAATGCTACTAGGCGAGATATGTATACATTATAAAGTCGACGAGAGAGAAGGCCCGCTTCATTTTTTATAGAGATATCGGTCTAAATATGATGTGACTGTCGGACTATCTGTAGTTTCCTTCAAATCCAGTGAAGGTGGATATATATCCTTCTCTGCGTCATTTATGTAGCGATTATCCACAGCGAAAAGATCGTCTATATAGCGTTTGGTGAATGAGAAGGAACGGGCTTTGAATGGATTGGTTTTTGAAAGCGCCTGCATATAGTCATATTCATAAGAGAACAGCTATAGGTCAGCCAACAAGGGTGCATAATTAGTACCCATTGGAATACCTATATGCTGATGATATATTGTGTTGCAAAATTTCACATAGATATTATTAATGAGAAATTCAAGCAACTCTATAAACAAAGAAACATCCCATGAATGATATCTCTTGTATGCAGCAGAGCTAAAGAATGCTTTATGCCTTCCGACATTAATATATCTACGATCAGTTTTCTTGAACACATATACTATTAATGAACTTAGACGGACAATAAGGTCCCGATGAGGGATTGTAGTATAGAGAGTCGAGAAATCCCATGTGGATACATATCTGTATGGTATGTGACTTTTAGCATCAAGTTCTTCAGTAAGATATTTTGAGTTTTTCAATATCCGCATTCATTCAACGCCACAGTTTTTAGAAATAGTGGCACAATATCTTTCCCAACATGCTTTTACCTCCTGAAGGGCCCTCGTGAACAGAGTTGAAAGAAGCTTGATGGTGCAGTTTCTAGAACCAGCTATGAATCAAGCTTTGTATGGTGATTTATGCATTTTGGGAGTCCAGTATAGTCTTGGTATGTCGTTATGATTGGTTGAAAGACAAATACCTCTTTCCCTGAGAAACGTTTTGTGATTGTTAAATAAATCTTCCAGAGTAAATGCAGTTTGAGGGTAAGTAGACGTATTTGATGATGATAGTACCTTGAAGGGTACCTCTGTCAATATAGCGGATTGTTTCAACGACCTTGCTTTTGGTGAGGTTCAGCCAATCAGCGAGTACTGTAGGTTCATTTTTTTCTCTCTTAGACCAATCAATAACGTACTGTTCTAATGCAGACAGGACTATCTTCTGGTCGGCCTTCAGATTTATTCTTCTCCGCGCACTATATTTAGGTCCCTTCATCAGGAGTAATCTTAGGTCCTTATCACTCAATACATCAAGGCTACCTGTCACAATATGTTTGCATGGTGCATAGATGATTCACAATCACAACTATAGCCTCCCAACGTGTATAAGTTCCAGTCATAGGTCAAAGTCTTGACCTATGTTTACATAGCTACCATAGCTGTTTTGCAAAATGCACGAAGGATGGGATGTTTCGACTGTTAAAAAAATCAAATTGTCTCAATGTACACTGGTACACTGGTATCTATGGTTGGCCATCCCTGCCACAATTCCTCATTTACAGGGTGCCTGTAAATAATATATACCATGGTATAAAATGCCAAGCCTGCCATAATTCGTATTTACAGGATGCCTGTAATTATTTTGTACCATGGTATAAAATGCCGAGCCTGCCATAATTCGTATTTAGAGGATGCCTGTAAATCGCCAAGCCTGCCACAATTCGTATTTACAGGATGCCTGTAATTATTTTGTACCATGGTATAAAATGCCGAGCCTGCCATAATTCCTATTTACAGGATGCCTGTAAATCGCCAAGCCTGCCACAATTCGTATTTACAGGATGCCTGTAATTCATTTTAGCCGTAAGTCGTAAATTTTCGCCTTCTTCTATACTTCCACCAATGATATGCGCTTTTACAAATTTGGTGCCGGGCTTTTCACAACCTCCAAACAGGGTCATCTTCCCTTCTGCCTGTCGATCGACCCTGCCCTCAGTCAATTTACATATAGCCATGTACCAAAACATCATTTCACAAAACCTGAATTTTACCAGCTAAAAACAGTCCACATACTAAATACGAGGATATATAATTTTGCAGATGTAAACGTGCGGGAACATTTAATTCCGACAAAGCAAGCATCGCTGATTTGCTTTCAAACAAACGACCAATAGCCTTGATCATGGAGCTTACTGTAGATGGAGGAATAACATCTTATCAGTCTCATCTACCACCGTCTGTGTTTAATCCGTTTAGAACCCTGCTCAAAGAAATATCAAAGCAAGCAGGCTAGATAATGAGGTCTTAATCTGTTGACACTGCTGGTTTTATTGCTCTCAGCCTGTCCCATGTGTTCAGGTCTGACCACTGACAGCAATCAAGGAACTTGCATGGTTACAGTAATCTGGGCGGAGATAAACTACAACCAACCGTAAACCGACCAATCTGTAAATAATGGCTGTATATTGGAAATCATGGTAGCCAGGAAATCAGGCTCGGAAAATGATGCCTTTTGGTGCAAAAAAACAACAACATTGAAATCCGTCCACTAGATCCAGATTTATGAACGAATGAACATATATATTCAAGCTCAGTGAATTGTTCTCGTAAAATAAAATATTTTCCGGAGACTTCCGGATAATATGAATGGACACATTGGTGAGATGGCTGGCTGCTTTACACATCCCGACATTCGATTTGGGTGCTCATACGAGCGAAAATCGCCTTTTAACACATTTACATTATCAGGATTTAACTCCCAGAAACATGCTCATACCACCACGGAACATTGCGGAATTAGCCGAGAGTCGCTGAAAGCCTGGTCAGTCGGCCCACCATGTGGTAAGCTAAGCGGTCATAAAATAATCAAGGGGCTTAGCTTTATCACTGTCGGCGGCCAAATTTTGACCATTGATGTCACGGAGTGATCTCTCAATCTATATTAGGCCCCATGCCTTGATGTAGTCCAAATGTTTTTGTTGTAAAGAGATGAACAAGTACTTGATTAATTCTGGTTAATTCAAGTTGTTGCGATACCGAGCAGTTCGGATAATCTCGCACTTTTAATATCTGGCAAAGGCTACATGGCGTGGTGAAGACTCACTGTGCGGAGACTGCCAGGGCGAATGTTTCGCCCTGTATAATTTACTGAGGGCAGGGTCGATCGACTGACAGGAGGGGAGATAGCCCTGTTTGGAGGCTGCGTAAAACCCGGCACCAAATTTGTAAAAGCGCATATCATTGATGGAAATGATAAGAAGGCGTAAATTTACGACTTACGGCTAAATTAATTACAGGCATCCTGTAAATACGAATTATGGCAGGCTTGGCATTTACAGGTATCCTGTAAATACGAATTGTGGCAGGCTTGGCGATTTTATACCATGGTACAAAATAATTACAGGCATCCTGTAAATACGAATTATGGCAGGCTTGGCATTTACAGATATCCTGTAAATACGAATTGTGGCAGGCTTGGCGATTTTATACCATGGTACAAAATAATTACAGGCATCCTGTAAATACGAATTATGGCAGGCTTGGCATTTTATACCATGGTATATATTATTTACAGGCATCCTGTAAATGACGAATTCTGGCAGGGATGGCCAACCATAGGTATCTACAATATTGTAACCTGATATGGGGAAATACGTATCACAGTCACCTTTTGCCGTTAATTAGACTGCAAAAAAGAGCAATAAGAGTTATTTCTTTAAGCAACAAATATGATCATACAGCTCCTTTGTTTGCAAAACTGAAACTGCTGACCCTAAACGACATTAATTCTGACCTTACTCTACGCCTTGCCCACAAATTTCTCTACCACCCTTTCCTTTTACTGTTTGAATTCCGATCCTACTTCACGAGATTGAAAGAAATACACCAATACCACACTCGTGGCCATGATCTTGACCTATAGAGACCCTTTTATCGTACTGACCTTAGGCTGTACACTCCTAAAATAAAGGGGCCAAACGAGTGGAATAAATTACCCTCGGGGCTGAAACAATGCAAATCTATTTCTCTTTTTAAATCTAAGATACAAACATATTTATTGCAAAATACCGCTAATTAATATATTTTATTTGCAAAGCTGAGCAATTGCATCATACTTGTTGATTATTCACCCGAAATATAAACTTTGTGCTCTTTTATTCCATACCTCCACTATCATGTTAGACATTCTTTAATAGAAGCTGTCTTTTCTTTTATTATATCTTGATTTTGTAATTAATCCGGGATAATTCAAACCCTTCGGGGTTTATCTCCCGCCAATCTATATGTTCTCTAATCTGTATATATTACTGTACTTGTATTCCCTTTCTGTATATGACTATTTCTTTTGATTGGTGAATAAACAAACAAACAAACAAACAAACAAACTGGTACATGATCGGTGATTAAAGGGGTCGTCTACATTCTGCAAGTCACCAATTCTCGGAGACAGATAACCAGGTTATTCGCTGATTATCGACATTATTCACACTTAATAGTGCATTAAGGTGAAAGTCGTCTGGATGTGATTGATCCAGCTCTAATGAGATGACCAATGGATCGAAAGTGTCTTCTTTGTATTTATGCTCGCCATCCTCATAATAATTGTCTTCGCTTCTTTTTTTCAGGTTCCAGGTGGATTATACGGTGCATATCTCAGCGCGTTTTCTGGCTTCACGGCTGCAGGGGCTTCAGCAACCTTTGGATCAAATTTACCATCACCCAGCCTGCCGCTACAGGCATACGAGCTGCTTGCTCCCACCATTAATGACGACCTGGAAGGAACGACCAGAACAAGCCTGCAACTAAAAGCAAGAGAGCACGCGGCTTCTTTGGCGCTGCTTCATGCTCGCCAGTCATTCTAAAGGACGGTTTAGCTCGAAGTCGACCATATTTCCAATGGATAATGGACAGTTCCCAAGTCATTCGTCCTTGTCGTTTCCGCTAGAGTTGTTATTGATTTCATTCTTGAAGTACCCCCGACGTAATGCTTTGCGCAACACCTTGGAATGATGTGTTTTTATGCTGATATGGTTATCAATAGTATTCATATAACATATCCTCTCAATAGTCCAAGGAGCCGACTCTAAATATATCATGTGGACACTTAGGTAATTTCCGAGTATTGTTTTGTATATTCTGCATCAGAAGAGATAAGATATATTTCGAGATAATTGAGTAGATAAATTGGTATCAGGAATTAATCACCTGCTAAATTGCTAAATTTTGATGCAAACTCGCGGAAAATGTTGATGATGGACTCTTTTCGTATAGCGCCAATGAGTTTAGCCAGATTGTCTCCGCGCCCTTCTTTGTTTTGAAGATAACCACGATTATATACACAAATGTTGACCCCTCACAACTAAGTCGCTGATGCATACCAGCAAGCTTCTGGTGAATATGCTGCTGTTTCACTCATTGTCGTCTCTGTGTACATTTCGTGAAATAATTGTGGACAAATTGCAGCTTTTTTTCAAACTTTAGTTTACAAATATTTCGATATTTGTGAATCTAGTTTTGTGCCAAATGAATATTAGGAGTTTTATGAATGTTGCATTAGGAGGGTAAAACTATAAAACCAGGTTTTCTTTATGTGCACTTCGTAAATTTTACAAAGAATGTCAAATTCTCGATATTGCTGACATAACTTCAATTGTTCGATCAATATCAGGACCGATATCATGTTGTTGTGTTTTATCCGGAGTTTCACCACTCTTGTAAAATTATTTTGTAAGAATCATCAATGGAGCTACTGGATATATATGCATTTTATACCTAATACGGCGGGTTACATGGTTCTGTCGTTTTTCCCTTTTTTTGTTGTAATTGTATACCGCGATACCATGCACATATCAAGCATAAACTATCAGATGTGGTCTGAAAAGTACAAATACTTACTAAACAAACACCCGCCCAATGCCCACTTGGTCTAAGTTATATCCACACCGACGTACATGTACATACCGGAATACTCGAGAGTAAACTTTGCTCTGCGAAAACAGAAAACGGTTTTACCGATGGGAAATTGGTTTTACCGAATAGGGAAATGAAATAACGGCTATATCACATTGATATCGGTTATCTGAATTGGCAAGGTATTGGTGTAAGACATCCCATTGGAAACAAGAGCCCAAGGGGCTTCAATATACACCCGTATATCTGAAATTACATTGGTTCAAATTTCAAGGTTGTTTAATAGCCTTGATTCCAATTGATCTAGCAATCCAGAGAAAGGTCTACAATTTTTTGCTTATGAGAATGTAACATATATCACATCTTATATTGAATGATAAACTAAAATGAGCTTAACTCTTGGTAACTAGTTGACCTTGAAGCAAGAGCTGAGAGCTCACATATCCCACACTGATATCGACAATAGTCAAACACAAGAAAATAGTAGTTTTCCTGCAAATGGATTTCTTTCAGAAGAGAGAATTTTTCATGAAGGAAGAAGAAAGTGATGAAGTAAACCTTTGTTCTTGAGTTAATAAACAGGTGTGAAGTTCATAAAGGATTCCTTTCCCCGTTAAATTAGTAAATGTATGGTTTTTATTTCACAACAGTTTAACTAAATGAAGCGTTTCAAACTTGGGAGACAACTTCACAGGGCAATACCATATAAATGCAGGGGAAAGAACTTCGAATATTCCAACAATCCAACACATTTAGTCAGCTAAGCTTGATTCAGTTTTGGGGGACTGCAACCTAGACCTTTGACAAATTGATGTCATATGTATGGCTCCACTTTGCCATGCGAGTACGGTATACTCAAAGTTTGGTACCAATCTATACCTTGAAACTAGAGCTATCGCATGGACAACAAATGCTAATGGATGAATGGACAGAACACAACATCGCATTACACGACCTCGTCTTCAACAGGCATATGAAAATGTGACTTTTAATGATAATGATTTCTTGATTTTGGGGTCACAGTGACCTTGACCTTTGACCTTGGCCTAAATTTTGGTACATGACAAACGGTCTCCCCTCAATTTCTCAATGGACACAAAAAATCATGATTTTAACAATTTCATGATTTTGGGGTCACAGTGACCTTGACCTTTGACCTTGACCTACATTTTGGTATGTGACACATTGTGTCCCCCTAATGTATCTACTGACACAAAAAATGTTATTTTTAAAAATTCCCTAATTTTGGGGTCAGTGACCTTTGACCTTGACCTAATTTTTGGTATGCATCACTTCATTTCCGCCTATTGAATCCACTCACAAAAAATTAGAAATTTTTAATGATTTCCTGATTTTTTTTTCGATCACACTGACCTTTGACCTCTGACCTTTATCTACATTTAATATGCAACACATCGTCCCTCCCCTAGGGCATCCATTCACCAAAAATTAGAACTGTAAATAGAAAACTGTCAACGATCAATGATTTCCTGATTTTTGGCAACAGTGACCTTTGACCTCTGACCTCGACCTCAATTTTGGTACGCGACTCATCGTCTCCACCTGGCGTGTCCACTCACAAAAAATTGCAACTGTGGATAGAAAACGTTCACAGATATAGACCGGACACGAACACTTTAGTGATTTCCTGTTTTTTAGGCCCGTGACCTTTGACCTGTGACCTCGACCTTCATTTTGGTACGCGACACATCGTCTCCCCGTAGGGTATCCACTCACCAAAAATTGGAGCTGTGGATAGGAAACTGTCCCAGATATAGACCGGACATGAGAACCGGACAGACGGACAGACGGACGGACGGACAGACGGACGGAAACCGCCATCACATAATACGTCCGCCTTTTGGGCGGGCATATAAAAAATGACAATACAACTTCCCTTTTCAATTATATTTTCTTTTATAGGCAGTTTAAAGCGTTTCCCCAGCGTTCTCTTCTGATGATTCGGAAACGAGCCTTTGTGTCAGACATGCCCCGTAGCAAGGCTGAATATATGGCTTACAAGGAGAGAGTTCAGTCCGATGCGATTAGGATATGTGGCATGCGTCAGTGTTTATACTCATTCGCACCATTGCTCATTGAAAACAGTAGATTTGATGTGTAGGCTGGATCTTATGGGCAGTCGAGAGATGACGTATAACAATGAGTGATTGAATCTAAAATATACGAGTGGTGACTGTTGGATAAATTGTATGTAAGTGCTGGTCACGCATTAACAGCTCTATGTTGAATAATATTGTTTGTTGCTATTAAATGCATAAAAATCCATTTGCAACCTAGTCTCGTATTGTTTTGTGCAGTATATGTTGGTATTGTTAGCACAACACTACTGCCACTACAGGCAGAAGACAACTCGTTACCACTCCATCTACAATTATCGTCGTGCAATGTTATCAACATGGTATTATGAGAATGGATGTTCACGTGAACAACCCTAAAATTCCACACTAGTACATTGCTTATAGTTTAGATAGGGTTTTCCTTCGCTATACATTGTTAATCGTCGAAGTTATAAGCGGTGGTTGGCTCAATGCCATTCATCCCAGTACGCAAAATCTTATATTTGCCATACATTCCTTCAGAGGGAAATGCGCAGGCTGATCAATCTGTGAGAAACGTACGGCAAATGATTGCAGCAACCCCTTAACATACATTTCCCAGACACATTGGAGCTCATTCGCAAGCATCTCTCACTACATCAAATGTATAGTAAATCAAAGATTTTGTGTAGTACCCATTGTCACATTATTCCCTTATCATTTGGGCCAAATATAGTTGACAATTGTTATCTCGCAGACTATATGGTTTGGGTCAAAAGTCATGCGATATTACTTCCTGATTCCAGTTGCATGACAACTAACTGCTCTAAAAAATTACACTACAAATCATAGAGAATATCAAAGAAGGCAGAAAGACGAGATACACACTACAAAACGATTATCTGAGAACGGAAGTATCGGTAGTGAGGCGGCATAGAGAGGTAATAATGATCAATTGGACTAACTCACCATGTATGGAATTACAACACATATAAGGGAAGTGGAAAGAGGTGCCGACATACTGACAGAGCCACATGCCTTCACAGTACAGTCTTCCGGTTAACCTATTCTAAAACACATACCAAGAATCTAACGATTCGTGATATGTGTTGTATCTCAGGTACGCTTTTATTGTACCTGTTCGTGTGGCAACTTGGATGATATGACCACACAAGACTCATCAATAGAGATAAATGATGTTGGACAATGTGCCCTCTTATGGAGGCATAAACCACGCTTCATCGTCATAAGTATATAAGCGGATCGGATTGCCTACATTGGTAACGTGACTACATCATTCAAGTGATCGAAATTTTGAATTGGTTGTTGATTGCTGATAACGTTAGCAGTGGACGGAAAAAAATATTTGTGGCCATGATGCAAGAGCCTCGCTGTCAAAATGGTGACATTGCTCCCACTACGTGAGAGTTGTGATCTCACTATCACCAAACCATGACCCACTGCGGAGATGGGAGCACAGCGCCACATCTAAATGAAGTTCACATCTGGTGAAGTTCAAATCATGCCAATTTTGATGTACATTTAGATTCCAAATTGAGTTCTGAATGTATTGTAATACAACTCGTCTGTCAGACTATCTCAACGCAAAAAGGAAATGTATATAACAATGTGAAAAGTATCATGAAATGGGAATTGTGTATATTTTTGGCGTTTGATGTTCATTGCAAGCCAGTATCGGTGTGTCGCAAAATGAAAAAAAAACAATGTCCCGGGAAACAATGTCACTTTTCATGTTTCTCTTGAAGAAAATATACGGTGAGTGAAGTTAGACTTCAGTTAACAGTTCACAGTTCACAATTTGAGAGGGACCAGTCATTATTTCGTGAACATATGCAAATTCATCCACAACTAATTAACTATTAGGCCTAGAGTGTTCACACTTGGAACAGTCAGAGAACTCGTCAAGGCCGACATTTTGGTGTGATAAATTTCCACTTACGGTGATCAGGGCCGGCGCCAGGAGCATAGAGTGTTCATACTTGGTACATTTACAGAACTCCCGCCCCCGATAACCGAAAGTGGAAATTTATCACACCAAAATGTCGGCCTTGACGAGTTCTGTAATTGTACCAAGTATGAACACTCTAGGCCTAATGGTTTCGGCGATATAAAGCCAGTTAACAGTTCGCGGCGCCCAGTTAATAGTTCAAACTTCAGTTCCTGGCGCCGCCCCTGATCACCGGAAGTGGAAATTTATCACACCAAAATGTGGGCCTTGACGTGTTCTGTAATTGTACCAAGTATGAACACTCTAGGCCTAATGGTTTCGGCGCTATAGAGCCAGTTAACAGTTCGCGGCGCCCAGTTAACAGTTCAAACTTCAGTTCCTGGCGCCGTCCCTGATCACCAGAAGTGGAAATTTATCACACCAAAATGTCGACCCTGACGAGTTCTCTAAATGCTCCAAGTATGAACACTCTAGGCCCAATAGTTAATTAGTTGTGGATGAATTTGTATATCTTCACGAAATAATGACTGATCCCTCTCGAATTGTGAATTGTGAACTGTTAACTGAAGTCTAAATTCACTCGTCTGAAATCGGTAATCTATCTTTCTTAAGTTGTACACAACGGAAAAAATGTCTAAGATAAGTTATTATTTTACAGGAGCCGGACATTTTCCATTTACACCGCTACCCACACTGTATATATTAGTATGACCGGATGCATAAGAGAGATAAATTTCGTGGTTGGTATGCACATGATTTTAGATTCCCCCAATTTAGGCACATCTACTAAGAGTGGCAAATTTGTTTGGGGGGGGCGGTTACGAACCCAAATTAGAGAAAAATTATTGAAAATACCTCAATTTAATCAAAATATGAAGGCTGTCAGTCAGATAAATGAAACTTATCTGATAACGAATCTCCAATGCTGAAATAGTTCTATTTTGAGCACATCACGATTTAGCGCACGACGTTAACGACCTGACGAACCAAAATCACGAGAAAATGTCTTATGCTTACCTTCCATAAATGGGCATGTGGAGAGAGGCTTAAATACATAGTTTGGGAGAGTGGGTTGGGCACATATCCCTGTGGGTGGTGAACGGGTTTCTGGAATCATGCCTGTAGTATTGCCTCTGAGAATGCATTCCTTTACCCACGGGTGACAACCCGTGTGTGAGACTCTGAGAGGAGACTGAGGTGAGGGTGGGGCTGCAACCCTCTTATTCAAGAAAATAGGGGAAGTAAACGAGTTCCATTTCATCTTTACAAATTATCCTTCGATAATTTTAGATATAAAACATCCGAGAAGGAACGTACCAAATAGCAGGAGTGTATAAGTTCCACTTCAAAAACCCCCTTCTTCCTCAATGTAAATGGTAATTTGCGACACGCATACCCACGGTCCCATAGCAATGTTGTATTCCCCGACCGGTGCCCGGCGTGGAATACAAATGCAGTTCTCAAGACCTGAAATATATTGTCAGATTGCGCGAGAACACGCAATTTCACGTCTAGATTTTCTAAAAAATACTAGAGGCCACGGCCACACTTGATCCCATCGGCCTAGTGTGAACTTGCCGTCCCTTTCACATGAGCAATATAAATCTCCGGTATAGATAGATGAAGGGCATTCAATAAGGGGAAACAGAAATAGTTGGGGGAAAAACAGTCATGTTTATTTGTATGGAAAGTTGGCTAGAGACAACTAGATATAAAAGGGGCGGGCACCCACCAACCACCCGCTCTGATAAGAGGAGCATTAAAGTGGCTCTCAATTATGTGTAAGGAAATGGTCACATGTATTGTTGGTTAACGTAAAATGTTAAAGGAATAATACGACAGCACGATAGGCCCAGGTGTATTATACAGATGATGGAATTGTTGCAAACCTTTCTAAATCTTGTGAAATTAGGGGGGAGGGGGTGGGGGGAGGATGTTAGTCAAACATTGGTGTTCAGATCAAACCATCTTCTTGTAAGACTGAATTGTTCGTGGGGCTTTTGTCCGGGCACCCCTTTACACAGACCCAAAAATCGTCACAAATGTACCCAATTTCAATAGGCTTGTGAATTTACCACACAAAATGCTACCAAATTTGAAGTGTGTAGCTGCAATGGTTTGGTTTCTAAAGCATTAACGTCATTCTGTGGATATTTTCCATTTGTTGCCATGGAAACTGCAAAAACACCAAGCACACAATAATGCTACCAAATTTGAAGTGTCTGGCTGCAATGGTTCTGTTTCTAAAGCATTAACCTCATTCTGTGGATATTTTCCAATATGTTGCCATGGAAACAGCAAAAACACCCAAATTTACCCAATTTCAATAGCCTTGTGCTTTACCACCCAACATTGCTGTATACCAAATTTGAAGTCTCTAGCTGCAACGGTTCGGCTTTTAGAGCATTCACGTCGTAATGTGGATATTTTTCGTTATGTTGCCATGGAAACCACAAAAACCACCAAAATGTCCCCCAATTTCAATAGGCTTTGCTTTACCATGCAACAATGCTGTATACCAAATTTGAAGTCTCCAGCTGCAACGGTTGTGTTGTAATTATGTGTTGTTGTTATATGTGTTGTAATTTATTCCTGTATATGGCGAGATTCTGCTGGTGGACGTTTCGTCCCCGAGGCCCGCCCCCTGTACAGACCTTTTGGTCTTTGATATATGTTGGCATTTGTGGGAAGTTGATGCTGGGTCGACATCGGGCCTTACAGACTAGTCTTTTGTGTTAAATGCCGTCATTTACATCTGACGACGATACAGCTCACCAATCTCCAATGTACGAGTTGTCACAGCGAAACAGCTCACCAATTACCAGTATACGAGTTGTCAGAGCATTTCCATCATAGCTCTCTAGATTTGTATCTAATACCGCTCATGCCGGTGCTAGGGGCCGTGTGGTCATATCATCCAAGTTGCCACATGAACAGGTACAATAAAAGCGTACCTGAGATACAACACATATCACGAATCGTTAGATACTTGGTATGTGCTTTAGAATAGGTTAACCAGAAGACTATTCTGTGAAGTCATGTGACGCAGTCAGTATGTCGGCACCTCTTCCCACTTCCCTTATATGTGTTGTAATTTAGAGCATTCACGTCCCCATGTGGTTATTTTTCGTTATGTTGCCATGGAAACCACAAAATTCAACTAAATGCGCCCAATTTCAATAGGCTTGTGCTTTACCATGCAACAATGCTGTATACCAAATTTGAAGTCTCCAGCTGCAAAGGTTCGGCTTTTAGAGCATTCACGTCCCCATGTGGTTATTTTTCGTTATGTTGCCATGGAAACCACAAAAACCACCAAAATGTCCCCAATTTCAATAGGCTTGTGCTCTACCATGCAACAATGCTGTATACCAAATTTGAAGTCTCCAGCTGCAACGGTTCGGCTTTTAGAGCATTCACGTCTCCATGTGGTTATTTTTCGTTATGTTGCCATGGAAACCACAAAATTCAACTAAATGCCCCAATTTCAATAGGCTTGTGCTTTTCCACCCAACAATGCAGTATACCAAATTTGAAGTCTCCAGCTGCAACGGTTCACCTTTTAGAGCGGTCACGTCGTCATATGGATATTTGTCGTTATGTTGCCATGAAAACCACAAAAATCAACTAAATGTGCCTAATTTCAATAGGCTTATGCTTTACCACCCAACAGTGCAGTATACCAAATTTGAAGACTCTAGCTGGAACGGTTCCCCTTTTAGAGCGGTCACCTCTTTCATCCAGCCAGCCAGCCATCCAGCCAGCCAGCCAGCGTGACGACATGATCCCATCCGGCATATATGCCGATGGGATAAAAATCTGGGGACGTTAACATAAAACAAGCAAAATTACGAGCGGTATTAACTGAGTGATGATTTGCGCTTTTATGAATCGAAAATTGGCCAGAATGCGTCTCCAATTGTCCAGTACCCCGGGTCCTATTTCTTTTCACGCCACAGGTGGGATTCTATTCTTTTTTTTTTTACACCAGACTACAAGCGTCTAGTCCGTCATTCAATATTCGGCCGTCGTCCACTGAAGAATTTCCGCATCTATAACCCAAAGATCTAATTCATATAACATTAACATAAAATTAAAAAGATAAATCATAGTATACATAAAACTATGCCAATTTCGGTCAACAGTTTTCAGTGATGACAGCAAGACATCATGATGTTCCAAAAATATCAAATCCGTATCGCTGATCAGTATTTTTAATCCATATGATATACGTTGTAAAGTCGTTATCCGGAGTAGAAAACCTACGGATACCCCAATTAGTCGTCTCTTACGAAAGCTGTCCGAGAATCTGAGGCCCTCAATTCTTTCATAACCTAGCTGGTGTGTGCCCAGCGACCTGGTGTGTGTAAAACACCCGAGGGCCAATCCAAGTCCTACGGGGCTGGGATAGTAGGGCAAGGCTTTGGTACAAGTCCTCTCATTGGAAAGGCAATATCCTGGACTAAAGACTGACAATACCAGCTGAAGCAGATCCTTTAGTTGTCAATTACATTTCATGAGTTAAAGCGTGAATGAGATACATCATCTCTAGATGACGACTTGGCAACGAAAATCAATATGGATTAAGAGAACTGATCAGCCATCATGATTTGATAGTTTTGGAATATCATGATGTCTTGCCGGCATCATTGAAACTGCTTCTCTCTTGCAGGAAATTAGCCTATATTTAAGTATTCTATGATCGTTGTTTTGTTTTTAAATATGATGTTACCACTGTTATATGGAATAGGTCTTTGGATTATGGACGCGGATTTTTTTAATGGACGACAGCTGAATATTGAATGACTGAGAAGACGCATATATATTACACAAAATCGTTGCCGAAAGTAGCTCCTGAATAAAATTGCTTCTGCTGTGCCTGTTTTTGCATTGCATATCTTTATAGCAAGATTCAAGACCGAAGACATATCTCATACATAGAAGAGCATACAACATACGCTGTTGGGAAAGTGGAATTTTGATTGTTTTATAAAAGAAAATTTTGAAACAAGGACCCGGTATGAACCAGTACAATAAGTACTGGTTCAACATGATTATGTTAGTATAGTCATACAATGTACTGCAAATTACGCCAATCAGGACTAAATCAAATTAAATAGGATATCAATGAACAGGAATTAATTTTAATGTCAATATTAGAGGGCGAAGTGTATTATGTAATAAGCCAAATGCAGTTTTCATGACCTGGATGGTCAACACACAATATATAGACCAACCTGCCTGCCTACCAGTGATAATATAATTCAAGCTGTCTTCAATCCTTGGAATTTTCAACACAATATGTCCCCATATTGGTAGACAATTTCCCCATACCGATAGACAATATGTCCCCATACTGATGGCAGCATATTTTCTCTGTTTGCATTTTAGTTATGTGTAGATGTATTAAATTTTCAATACCACCCATTATCACATGTATAAGTCAGTAGCACTAATGCCCTATTAAACCTTATAAGTCTTACAATTTTATCATTATAATAAAATTCATGAAAAGCCTGCAAATTGTTACATAAGTTTACCCCTGTTCATGTATATTGTACCACCGTATGATGAGCACAGGCCATGAAAGTACACGATGAGGCAAAATCCTCAGATCTGGACATGTGGAGCACAAAGACTTTAACCCATAACGCTTCAGTTTTAGAGGCATTACTTTTCCAGACGTGAAGAAATCAATTTCCATTTAACAAAACTAATTTTATTTTGAGATGCAAAAATGCGCCTTCATGATTATGCCATCACCACCATAACTGTTTTTCCTTAAAACATAAAATCATCCGCTTTGTGGAAATGTTCCAATAAAATACAGCAATATGCTAATTGTCTCTGTTCAAGTTGGTGAAATTTCATTTTATGAAAAATGCCTCCTTTCGAGTCAAAATTGGGCCCCTACGCTAACGCTAGCAACACCAAATCGTTCAGCTCTCTATCTATCCTACATGATTACCAAAGCCAAATTTCGTGAAAAACCCAAAGCGGTCGGAGAAAAATCGTGTCAGAAAAGTTTATGATGTTCAAGACTACAGCGCCACCTAGTGAGCAAAATAAAACACAAAATCACAACCAGGCAAATTTCCAAACCCTAGCTAGATAGCCAAAAAAATTATCTGAAAAATCACCAACGGTTTCAAAGATATTGACGTTTGAACTGGCGACTGCACTGTACTTTCTCGGTATTACATATTAAGAGCATCCACTTTGTGAAAATGCTCTAACTCGATAGTTTCAACAAATGTATACAATTGTCTGGTTTCACACTAAATCTGGCTCACCCCGTTTGTATTTACAGCGACTGTATTGCGACTGGCACAGCGGGTATCTCGTGCAACGGTGTTCACATTCTGGTTCGGTTTAAATAATTCGGATTCTTCTAGACAAATATTTTCCATTTTATTCTTTGTGAAACTTATCTCCAGCTGTTTATTCCTGTTGATGACGGTCAAATCTCATAACGATCGATTTTTGAAACTTCGGAAGTTACACAACAGTATCCAGGAAAAAATAGCTTCTCCTCTACATTTTTTAAACTTATAGTATTTTTTGTTTTGTATTGGGACAAAATACCTGTAGCCAGAGTTCCGGAATGATTCGACATGAGGATCCTTTCGAGTTAATGACATGTTTATTCAGGTATTGACATCAACAATAGATTCTTCGACCCGAGTAGAAGACCTGGGAAATAGAATAGATTGACCACAATTCAGCCTATTATCTTTGTAACTGATGATTAAACAATAAAGTTACTTAATGCTGTGAGTCTTTGTTCTGTTAATTATATAAACAATTATTCTGTAACTGTTTATCCAGCAACGTTATGCCATTCACACGTGAGGTTCACCACACCGTTACCATGGATACCATTATCGATACGTTATACAATTATTACCAGTGGGAAATATTGTATAGATCAATGAAGACAATATAAATTGGGACTTCAAATTTACACAATTAATCTACGGTTATATGGTTCCATAAATATAACTACGGTTTACAATTGTTGGGTGAAATGACCTACTCCGATGGGCCAACTGGAGATCATGGAGACAGGAAGTGGATCCAGGAGAGACCAGATACATTTACACATCAGTTTACCCTGCATAATAACAGAAACCTTTTGTAGCCTCTACCACTAATGGCTAATACAATTGTGTCAACTCTATGTCTAAACTCTGCAGATAAAATAGTTTGAGCGGGTTTACAGATCTATATAGTGACATTACTCGTTTGTTTATAGTTTTCCATAATGAACTCGAACACAAATTGGCGCGGACAAACTAGGTCAACAACGTGCTTTTACAGGAGTTATCGGTCTGATTACCAATTTAGTAGATAAACAGATTATCATCAGCCTACAATTGTTCTGCGGCTACTACAAACAAACAGAAAAATAGTAATGCTACTCACGGTAGTTGACAACTGCATAAAACTTGAAATTACATCAAATCAATTAATAAATTCTCTCTGTCGACTTCGTTTGTCGAACGATTCGTGTTTTCACAAACAGAAAGAGCGAAGTAAAGGGCGATAACTCTAATGTAAGACTATTCTATGAAAGAATCTTACTGATCAATGGGAGACAAAAATGTAGCGTAGCACTGTCCACATCCTCCCCAGCTTTATGTCGATAGACCCTATCGATAAACTAACCAAAGTTCATTGTCTATCACCTGGTTGTGCAGAGTCAGTATTAAGTAGCTTGCCTGCTTCACGCATGACTCTGACGGACAGTTCCATAATCGCTTCCTGGTATGACCGCTTATCAGAAGTCACATTGTGTACAGTCATGTGAGATTGCGAAGCCTGTCCGGTGGCTGCGTTATCTTCGTGTAACACAGAACGGGGCTCTCTGTGAGGATTGTGATGTTTCCCTGCGGTGATTCTCGCAGTTCTCCTGAGTGGAACCACGAGATCGGAATCTGAGTCACTGCTAACACGGTCCATGTCCGGAGTATGTTCGTCATTGCGAACTTCAACCTCCACTCGATAGTCAGCATCATCGTCACTATCACTGGAAGAGGAATCTACAGGAGCTGATCCACCGACATTCTGCGGAACCTGTACAGGGGGGTCCTCGAGGATCGGTTGAGGATACAGACGTAGTTCAGTCCGGTGAACATTCCGTTCCGTGCCAGATCCATCGGCTGGTTCAATCATTATAACAGGTCCATTGCACCGAATGACCTGGTACAATTCGGGTCGCCATTTGTCCTTGATCTTGTTTCGTCCTCGCTCCAGGTGGTTGCGGTAGAGTACCCTTTGCCCTACTCTAAGAGGTTCAATGTTACTCTTGCTCGAGGTGCGCACTGCCTGCCGTATGGCCCGGGTTCCTATGAGCTCCCCAGCTCTGTCCCATGCTGCACGCAGTCGACTTTGATGCTGCTCCAACCAATCGCAGACTCCTAGGTCGCCATCTGGAATGTCGCTTGTGTCACCAAGTAGGAAGTCAATTGGGAGTTTGGGGTCCCTACCAAATATCAAGTAGTACGGAGAGAATCCCGTCACCGAGTGCGCCGTTGCATTGTATACATAGACTAGTTCTGGTAGATGTTGTACCCACCGACGTTTCTTCTCTGGTGGTAGAGTGCGAAGAAGGTCATGTAACGTACGGTTATACCGTTCACATTGTCCGTTTCCGGCAGGATGATATGGAGTTGTGCGCGTTTTCCGAATGTCGTACAGCTTGAACAACTTCTGGATGACTTGACTTTCAAAATTTCGACCTTGGTCGGAATGTAGTCTGTGTGGCACGCCGAAACGAGTGAACCATTTCTTGACGAGGACTTTCGCGACTGTTACAGCTGTCTGTTCGCGTGTAGGTATTGCCTGCGAGAACTTTGTAAAAATGTCTGTGAGCACCAGTACATTCTCACGTCCATCCGTGCTTTTCTCCAATATCGTGAAGTCCATGGCAAGCGCCTCAAGCGGCCGTCTTGCTTGCTTGCAGAGCACTCATTGTCATTCTGAGACCAGGTTGTGGCAGCTTAGCCACCATGCAGAGTGTGCACTGTTGACAGTGTTCCTCAACATCACGTTCCATTCTGGGCCAATACACTCGCTGGCGCACTAGTGACAGGGTACGTTCAGTTACAACACATATAAGGGAAGTGGGAAGAGGTGCCGACATACTGGCAGAGCCACATGACTTCACAGTATAGTCTTCCGGTTAACGTATTCTAAAGCACATACCAAGAATCCAACGATTCGTGATATGTGTTGTATCTCAGGTACGCTTTTATTGTACCTGTTCATGTGGCAAATTGGATGATATGACCACGCGGCCCCTAGCACCGGCATAAGCGGTATTAGATACAAATTTAGAGAGCTATGATTAAAATGCTCTGACAACTCGTATATTGGTAATTGGTGAGTTGTTTCGGTGTGACAACTCGTACACTGGGGATTGGTGAGCTGTTTCGTCGTCAGATGAAAATGACGGCATTTAACACAAAAGACTAGTCTGTAAGGCCCGTTGTCGACCCAGCATCAACTTCCCACAAATGCCAACATATATCAAAGTGCCCTGGTGACCTGCCTGATCACGCAGACCGCGCATCACTGTTTCACGCAAGGTGTGTGGTAGAACAACTTGTAAAATTTCTCCACTGACAGGGTTTGTGACCCTTCGTCGAAGAACACCATCACTGTCAACTTGTAGCCTTTTCCACTGTCGTAGTAGGAGTTTGGCTTCATCGGCGATGAGCACTTCTTCGTTGCCTTGAGGACGTCTACCTTCAGTTACACAAGTCAGAAGGAGATCAATGCTGCAGTCGGCATGTTGGTGTGGAGCTAACTCTGGTCCACTCAATGATGGGATAGTCGCGATGCTGTGCTTTGTGGCAATGATATTCTGCGACAGTCGGCAAAACTCTGTTTTGGCTGCTGTATACACTTCCAGAGGTAGAGGCGTCATATGTGCAGATATCGAAAGAATGTCTTCTATCTCTTCTGGTTCCTCGGGAATTCCAGGCTTCCTCGAGAGACTGTCTGCGTTCTGGTTTTGTCGTCCCGGACGATCTTTCACATCAAACGAGAAGCTGGCTCAACGTTGTTCAGTTGCACCTAGTTTAGCTGTGATCAAGTGACTGAGAGGGTTGTTGTCCGTGTATACGGTGAACGACTGACCCATCAAGTAGTCCTTGAATTTCTCCACCACCGCCCATTTCAAAGCCAACAATTCCAGTCTCATCGAGCTGTAGTTGTTGCTGTTCTTCTCCGATGGACGTAGCCCCTTGCTGGCATAGGCGATTACCCGTGTCTTGCCTTCCTGCGATTGCGACAGTATAACCCCGAGCCCAGCGAGGCTAGCATCAGTCTCGAGAATGAATGATTTGCTGAAATCAGCAAAGCCAAGTACCGGCGTAGATGTGAGTGCTTCCTTCAAGTGTAGAAAAGCAGTCTCGTGTTCTGCTGACCACTGGAGCTTTCCTTTCGGTGTGCAGGCGATGAGAGAATGAAGTGGTGCTGCATGCTGCGCAAACTTCCTGACAAAACGCCTATAGTAACTACACAGACCTATAAACGATCTCAACTGCTTCGCCGTAGTAGGTCTGGGCCAGTTTTCCACTGCAGTCACTTTATCCGGGTTTGTCGAGATCCCTTGTGATGTAACCATGTGGCCTTAGAAGCGCACTTCACTTCTAAAGAACTGACACTTGCTGGGCTTCAGACGCGGGTGATGCTGTCTCAGTCTGCTGAACACAAAGTCGATGTGTTGTAGATGTTCCTGTAGGCTTGGAGAACACACGATTATATCATCCAAATATACAATGACACTGAGGAAGAGTTGATCATCCAAACATTTTTGCATGAGACGTTGAAATGTTGCGGGCACATTGGTTAACCCGAAAGGCATTTTAAGGTACTCGCAATGGCCCATGAGACTTGTGAACGCCGTCTTCTCGATGGAATCGGGATGCATGCCAACCTGATTGTAGCCACATGTTAGGTCCATTGTTGAAAACCACTTCGCTCCCGATAGAGAGCTGAACGACTGTTCTGCATCTGGCATCGAAAAAGCATCTTTCCGCGTCTTGGCATTGAGCCTGCGGTAGTCCACGCATAGCCTGATGGAGCCATTTTTCTTCCGCACGACAACGATTGGCGAAGAATACGGACTGGAGCTCGGGCGGATAAAGCTTCTTTATGTGTTCCTTGACGTCCATGTACTGTGGTGATGGGATCTTTCGGTATGGTTGAGCAGCGGGAACTTCATCAACTGATCTGATTTTGTGTGTAACTAAGTCTGTAAAGCCAAGGTCATCATCCGACTTTGGGAACACATCCTGCTTGGCCTTGAAAAAGGCCTTTATATCACCCTTTTCCTCGGGTGAGCACTCTAGCTTGTCCCAGTCTATGGTTACTGCGCCCTTGTTTACGTGAGGTACCACAGTTTCCCGAATGAACACTTCTGTGTCAGTCTCCTCGAACTCAAATCTATCATGGTCCGAGATCAGATCTGCTTTATGGATCAAGCCCAGTTTCATCCTTGGGGGTAGAACAGCATCATGTTTTCCCACGTTTACCACTCTGACTAGCAGTGGGCCCTTTACATTGCTGTTTATCAGTGTATTTGTCACGAGCAGTCCTAGAGGTAGATGAGGGTGGTTTCCCTTGAGGGGTTCAACGACGACACTATCGTGTATGGTGTTTCGGTTTCCTGTCACTGCCACAACTCTCATTGAACTTGCAGGCACAACTGCACGACCCGCTACCCTAACAATCCCTAAGACCTGTTTGCACTGGACATTAATGTCGCCTAACGATTTCAGTCCACCCGGAAACTGACTTATCACATTCATCCCGAGGAGTCCTGGTGTTGTCTGATTATTGGCCGTGTCTCTCACAATCAACACGCCACGTCTGGGAATGACATTCGCGTCCATTTCAAAGTCAAGTTCAACATACCTACTGTACGGTATGTCCAAACCATTGGCTGCTCGGAGAGTTAGCCAATTTGCCGTTTGCGATGCCAGCTCTACAACATTCTGCAGGTTGTCCCTAAAAAAGGATTCTGAAATGGTGGAAACCATAGATCCAGTGTCCATCAGGCAGTTCATGCTCACTCCATTGACGCGTGTTGGCACAATCGGACAGTTACTGATAGTTCTTTGTATCACATCTTGCTGATGTTGTGATGATTCTCCAACACCCGAAACACTCTGGTTCGGGGGTAGAACAGCATCATGTTTTCCCACGTTTACCACTCTGACTAGCAGTGGGCCCTTTACATTGCTGTTTATCAGTGTATTTGTCACGAGCAGTCCTGGAGGTAGATGAGGGTGGTTTCCCTTGAGGGGTTCAACGACGACACTATCGTGTATGGTGTCTCGGTTTCCTGTCACTGCCACAACTCTCATTGAACTTGCAGGCACAACTGCACGACCCGCTACCCTAACAATCCCTAAGACCTGTTTGCACTGGACATTAATGTCGCCTAACGATTTCAGTCCACCCGGAAACTGACTTATCACATTCATCCCGAGGAGTCCTGGTGTTGGCTAATTATTGGCCGTGTCTCTCACAATCAACACGCCACGTCTGGGAATGACATTCGCGTCTATTTCAAAGTCAAGTTCAACATACCCACTGTACGGTATGTCCAAACCATTGGCTGCTCGGAGAGTTAGCCAATTTGCCGTTTGCGGTGCCAGCTCTACAACATTCTGCAGGTTGTCCTTAAAAAAGGATTCTGAAATGGTGGAAACCATAGAATCAGTGTCCATCAGGCAGTTCATGCTCACTCCATTGACGCGTGTTGGCACAATCGGAAAGTTACTGATAGTTCTTTGTATCACATCTTGCTGATGTTGTGATGATTCTCCAACACCCGAAACACTCTGGCTCGATGCTTGGAATGTTGGTGCTGTAGCGTCAAGGTTACTCTTCGCTGTCTGGTCATTGACTGGACAGCTTCTCTGAAAGCGACCCGGCTGATGACATTTATAACAGTTTCTATCTGTGGAGGAGCGTCCTCTACCTCTACCTCTTCTTGAGGTGTGTTGCCTGTTATCTTGCACTGCTTGCGTCAGATCAGCAATTTGTTTTTGCTGCTTCTCGATTAGGCTTGTTAGTCTAGCCATTGGATCTTCCACCGATTTCACATCAGCTACTGTTTCATTCACTACCTGTCGCAGTCGTGCTTTTGGACGACTACTTTCCTCCTCTTCCTCCGACCAACGAATAGCCTCTTTCCGTAAATCGAGAAATGGGATTGTCGATTTTTCCCGAATGATCTGCTTCAAATGTCTGCGGAGAGCATTGTCCTTCACATTATCACTGAATTGAAAGCACAATGTTTTGTCTCTATCCGGCACACAACGTGCGTCTTATCTGGTCACTCTCTCCAGGAGTTTCATGATGGCATGGCTGTATGCACCCAATGATTCACCGTCTCTCTGTCGACGATCATAGAAATCATGTTGTAGCTTAGCCACAGAATCTTGATTTCCGAACGATTCCAGCAGAATGTCCAAAATACGATTTGGGTCTTCACGTTCCGCTGTTGGACGATACCGCACTTCATCCCGTGCCTGCCCTTCGAGATGCGTAGTAATAAAGTCTATTTGCTCTCTGTCCGGAAGACGACGAGCTGCAAAATATGACCGGACATCCTCTACCCATTCCTCGACTTTGGGGTCACTTTCTTTCTCAGGACGCCCTGACAGATTTTTAATCTTGCTGTCCTTGGGAATGCATACTACTCGCTCTGTGCTGGTCCTAATCTCAGCATTACCCAGTTGAGCCCTAAGGGACGCTGATCCCTCCGGTTCCGCTTCCAGCTGGGTCTTCAGTTGCTCGAGTTTATCCCGCAGATACTCCACAGTGTCCGCCATATTTGCAGGTTAAATGTTGACTTATTTCTTACACAAGTAATTCACCAGTATTGACAATGCATACATTCAACATTAGTACACAATGTAAGTGCATCATTGTAAGCAGTGTGCATAAAGTGTGACAAAATCTTGCTCAAAATACAGTGAACAGACAGCATGACAACAAAATGAAATATTTACAGAGTAATCATCGATGCCTGTGTGGGACAAAATGAACAAATTTACCTCCCTTGGTATATATATATACTAAATGTACCACCAATTTGTCACTCTGGCATATAGTTAAGCAAGTACAAGGGATTATTCCTAACACAGGGTTCCACTCATATCTACAGTCTTGATTCTTGATCAACCCCATGCGAACTTCTCACTGCCTCTATCAAAGGGACAAATTCAGCTGATATCACAAATATCAGGTTACTCGTGGGCCTAATCGGTGTTGTATATCTCAAACAATCAAATACCGTCGCATATACCAGGGGCATATGCATTCCTACGGACACCTGATATTTCAGATTCAACCGACTGATTTCCACAGTTAATACTTGAGCCTACAGTACTAGGGTATACTATCTCATAGTCCATCCCTAAACTCATTCAGGTATTTTTCTAAATAGCGGGGCATATAAGTTCCTCTGGACACCTTGAGATTTCAGATTCAACCGACTGATTTCTACAGTTAATACTTGATCCTACTAGGGTATAATATCTCATAATCCATCCCTAAACTCGAACAGTCAGGTATTTTTCTAAATACCGGGGCATATAAGTTCCTCTGGACACCTTGACATTTTAATGGGATACCATAGTAACCATATATAGTCTTTTGTTTGCCTTGGATCATTAGTTATTAACTTTCTCGGCATCCGTTAGCTACACCAAGTCTATCAGCATTGATAATCTTTCTGCGAACAGTTCATTCAATCTTCTGCACGTAAAGGGTTCATGAAATTTCCTAAAATCTGATATTAAGTTCATCAAAAGTTCTGTGATACACCGTCGTTTGTACCGGATACAGTTCACTTCTGATTTCATATGCAGCTTATCTTCAAGAAATTTCAGCATGAATTTTCGACATCAAGTTCATTATACTGAGCTATCGATTAATTAATAATATGTCAAATTATTAATTCTGGAATGTAAATATTCTTCTGGTCCAAGGAGGTCTTCTGATCTTCTGTCGTTGTCTGTCCATCAACCCACATTTGGATCCTGTGTCGGCGACGTCATATGTAGCCAGAGTTCCGGAATGATTCGACATGAGGATCCTTTCGAGTTAATGACATGTTTATTCAGGTATTGACATCAACAACAGATTCTTCGACCCGAGTAGAAGACCTGAGAAATAGAATAGATTGACCACAATTCAGCCTATTATCTTTGTAACTGATGATTAAACAATAAAGTTACTTAATGCTGTGAGTCTTTGTTCTGTTAATTATATAAACAATTATTCTGTAACTGTTTATCCAGCAACGTTATGCCATTCACACGTGAGGTTCACCACACCGTTACCATGGATACCATTATCGATACGTTATACAATTATTACCAGTGAGAAATATTGTATAGATCAATGAAGACAATATAAATTGGGACTTCAAGTTTACACAATTAATCTACGGTTATATGGTTCCATAAATATAACTACGGTTTACAATTGTTGGGTGAAATAGCCTACCCGATGGGCCAACTGGAGATCATGGAGACAGGAAGTGGATCCAGGAGAGACCAGATACATTTACACATCAGTTTACCCTGCATAATAACAGCAACCTTTGGTAGCCTCTACCACTAATGGCTAATACAATTGTGTCAACTCTATGTCTAAAATCTACAGATAAAATAGTTTGAGCGGGTTTACAGATCTATATAGTGACATTACTCGTTTGTTTATAGTTTTCCATATTGAACTCGAACACGAATTGGCGCGAACAAACTAGGTCAACAACGTGCATTTACAGAAGTTATCGGTCTGATTACCAATTTAGTAGATAAACATATTATCATCAGCCTACAATTGTTCTGCGGCTACTACAAACAAACAGGAAAATAGTAATGCTACTCACGGTAGTTGACAACTGCATAAAACTAATAAATTCTCTCTGTCGACTTCGTTTGTCGAACGATTCGCCAACATTTTTGTGTTTTCACAAACAGAAAGAGCGAAGTAAAGGGCGATAACTCTAATGTAAGACTATTCTATGAAAGAATCTTACTGATCAATGGGAGACAATAATGTAGCGTAGCACTGTCCACAAACCACTTGATGGTGGAGTTTCCCAATCCATTAATTTCGGATAACGTTAACTCTTAGGCATGCATACAGTTCCCCTTTTTCGGCGTTATGAAATGCGGTTTCTTAACCAGATCAGAAAATAGCCTCTACTGATTTATTCTATAACAAACTTTCTAATACAATTCTTTAATTTTTACTATGTTTACGTGAGTACATTACACAACTACATCCGCGCATTGACAGCACGGTTTACATTACCGGTACCTGCGATGTATCCCACAAATATTTAGAATGTCCCCCAATTCGGCATATGTGTTAGAAATGGATTGGGCTTATATTATCTTAACATGCATACATAATTAATGGGAATAAAGCACATATTCAGTATCCATCACGTACATCTTGGAAACTAGTAAATTTATCAACTTGACACTTTATGACTGTCTGACATTTTAACAGAGAACATCTTATCAATAGATTTAGAACAGTAATGGTGATTTTGGCTCCTTCTCGATGATGAATTAATACTACCCGTATATAAACGGTGATTTTCCCGCACGTCACCGATAATCATGATAAGCGAAACAGCCGCCATGCTACGCGAGCACTTCTGCCTAGTCTTGCTCAATTCGCCGATATCAAAAGCGGTACGTGCAGACTGCGGCAACAATTAAGATAATTCGTCATCGAAACCGGTGGTAAATCATTGACACCTAGACAATGACGTATTGTCATCAGTTAATTTTGACTGCCAATGATTTTTTCATCACAATCACCGTTTGCGGCAATTTAGTAAATTACTCTACATATACTGCTACTGCCGGTCCGACATAATCTTTGTATGGTCGAGATAACTGCCCGTAAATGACAATTGTTAGACTAACCAATCACTAAATGATACTGTATTAAAAAAATAATCCGATATAACTTGTTCAACCATCCAAAGTAGCAACGAGTAGATTTCAGGATAAACTCGACTGTTCCCGACTTGCCACCAGAAATATGTGGACAGAAATGGCTTTTTTCTGGGTACTTTTTTCTGACGACTGTTTGAGTTGAAAGGTTCGCAAGTAGTCCCCCGAAGATGCCTCTTAAAGAACAGTCAATTGAAATAAAATTTGCAGTTGAATGGAACAAATGCCATACTTGGCAACCGTATCATCGGCCTTTGATTATTCGTTGCAGCGAAGACGAAAAAATAGAGAAAATTGTGGTCTTTGGCAGGGATGACATGTAGTGGATAACGGATCGGGGTTATTTTCCTTTTTGAACTGGGCTCGACGATGATGCCCTGGTTTACTAAAGCCACCATCACAGAAGCTCTGGGTAATGTTTAATGGATGGCCCATATATGTTTGCATGTACTGAAATGAGTTTCTAGCGTGTTTTTCTTGACAAAGAATTAATTTGTCATTTTTGTAATTTGGTGCTCCCAGAAACGCTAATTTTGTGCAATTTTTGGGATTAAACTTTATTTTTATAAAACAACAAAGGCGTGAAACTGTCAAATTTAGTAATATTCCAAAAGGGAACATTTTCTCTTCAAACAGATACCAAAAATTTGAAAATTGATTGAAAGATGTGCCTGTCCTATTACGAAATGTCTCCCCACCTCCATGTCAGGTACATCAATTTAGGGTACCGCTTGCGACTTTTATTCGATGGTAGCCGATATCAAACTTATCTTTTCGAGGCAAGTATTCTAGTATCGCTCGCACACATTGTCCAGGTATTCACTGCCAACTTTGAGAATTAGCTCACGTTATTGATTTTGTCTAACAATGGATATATTGCCACTGAGCCAGGATATACACCGAAAAATGAAGAATAATTCAGTTCAAACTAGTCAGCAATGTCTTTGTCTGTCGTTTAAAGCACCGGGTCTCTGATTATATTGAAATGTCATGAGATTTACTAAATCAGTACTGACATGAGCTAGTTCATTTTGGGCTAGATAGGGACCTCAACATGCGTACCTCTTCTCGCCATTTAACCATCATTTTCGATCATTTTAGCGTTTCAACGACGCAGTTCGGGGTGTAAATCCACTGAATTCTGGAATAATCCGATCTATTAGGGATTTCGTCAAAATTATTGGCTGCAAAGGTGGGGGACGGCAGACAACTGTAAAATCGTACAAACAGCCGAGGGTAATCAGCCAATAGTCACAAGAAATAGACCCCACTAACTAATTAAATGACCCCGCCCGATCTCAAGCCCCCAAATCTTCCAAACTAAGACCAAACCTTGAATAATTTAACTAGCGATACCCAATTTAGCTGCGTAGACAATACCGGTTGTCCATATTCTAACACACGTTTATCAAACAGTTGCGGAACATGCTTCAGTAATAGGCATCAGGCCACCAAAGGATTTACATGTTCGGCAATATTAACAAACCTGTACCTGCTGATTCCCTAATTAAATGTAGACATTCATCATTCGGAATAAAGTAGTTTATTTCATAATCTCGAAAAAGTTTTTAGTAGGACCATGTTACTCGGTTTTGAAAAGATCAATGTTAAAATCACCCATTATGACACATTTTTTTCTTTTCTGGTTTCAGAGTGTTCAAAATGGAGAGTAGAGTAGAGTAAAAATTAATAACGTTTCTCCCGGTTGGTCGATAAATAAGTGCGATTATATGTTTCGTTATTAATAGTTACTTCACTAAATAAAGATTCGTGTTCCTCATACACGTCTTTGAAGGAAATATCTTCGCGGATCTTACACTTTGTGAATTCTTCTTCGATATAGAGAACTACCCCACCACACATTTTTGTGTTCCTTGATAGAGGAAAAGGCTGATGACCGGGAATGCTGAATAACTCTTCGGTAGAAGGGTCAAGCCAACTTTCGGATATACCTATGAAAGAGAAGTTGAAATTCATATTATGTATGAGGGCTAGGACTTCAATAAAATGTTTGTTTAGGCGTCTCGCGTTGATATGGAGGGTAGACAAAGATTTTGTTATCAGGGATAGAGTTTGTGTTCATAAATGATTTAAATTCTTCTTCAAAATAATAGCTTGATTGGTGTGAGCTGATACTCTCCCAATGAGAATATTCTCCGTATCATTGGTTACATAGGCTGAACTTTCAGGATAATTTAACTGTAGAGGATTAAAACACATATTTTCGAATCCATCCATCAGTGAATCTTGAGATGAATTAATGTGGAGAGGAGCAGACATCATTAACATCCTCATTATAGAATGATAGCTCGCAAAGTAACTTCATGGTGGGTATGATAAGTATTTAATCATGAGTACTGAAGGTGTAATCACTAAGTACACTAGTTGTGTATAGTTATAATTAAAGGGATACTGCATGGGCATGAATATCAAAATTGCCTTTGCAAGTGGAACAATAAACGAATTACATAATGTACATACATTGAAGAAAATATATTAAAATATGGCATAAATGTGAATAATATAATAATATAATAATATAATATATAATATAATATATATATACCATGGGCATGAATATCAAAATTGCCTTTGCAAGTGGAACAATGTAAACGATTATTTTTACATAATGTACATACATTGAAGAAAATATATTAAAATATGGCATAAATGTGAATAATATAATAATATAATAATATAATATATAATATAATATATATATACCAGGCCTGGTAAGTATAACTGGTTAACCCTATATGGCCTGGACTTTTTGGGACCTGTCCAGGCCTAGGGGGGGGGGGACGAAATGGCCCCTAATTATATTTCTGACCCCTTAAACTAGGGAGCTGAATCTTACCACACTACACTCTTGTGCCAAGCTCTACCAGAAAATGTATAAAAAAATCCAAGATGGCCGCTCTGATGACGTCACAGTGACATTTTCAAAAACAACATTTCTTGGTCGATTTTTCCGTCAGATTTTTTTATTTTTTCATTTATGCAATTTCTCCGCACTAACTGCATGATAAATTAGTAAATATTAATGTGACGTGAAATAAAATAGCTTTTTCCCACTTTTCATCGCGGAAAAGCAGAAATGTTGAAGAAAATGACGAAAACATCACATTTGTGGTACCTCACGAGGCCCTGATCCTCTGCTTCGGGGGGGGGAGGGAGTGTTATACAAATAGGATCGAAATGACTCTAATATGATAAACTATAAAGTTAGGGAGTGTCAGCTCTCAGTTTCTTGTCGTTGTGGAGATAGCGCAGAAAGTTTGGTGGAGGATTTGACCACCCGGCACAACATATTCAAATAGATGTGCTTTTATGGGATGTCGGGCCAGCATCTGCAGTACAAAACTCTTGTCGGCACGAAGACCACAGCCGTGGCGCGGTCGTATGGCAAGCCGTTTTACTTTTTATTCGGCATTTGCTGATATCATTAAATATTTGCTGATATCTTCAAATGATTTGATGATATCATCAAATGATTTGCTGATATCATCAAATGATTTGCTGATATCACCAAATCAGTCGATTTGCTGATATCACCAAATCAGTCGATTTGCTGATATCACCAAATCAGTCGATTTGCTGATATCACCAAATGATTTGATGATATCACCAAATGGTTTGATGATATCAGCAAATCATTTGATGATATCAGCAAATCATTTGATGATATCATCAAATCGAGTGATTTACTGATATCAGCAAATCATTTGATGATATCATTAAATATGGCGGAACGTGAAGATAAGCCTAAATGTTAATGCCTGCTCCCTTCTCATCGTGTTGTTTGATAATTTATACCTTGTGGTAAAGCTATCTGCCGACAAATCAAATGCAATATCTATTACGGTACTTAAAGAACCAGACAATAACAATAAAACTACAGGGATTTGGGTGATGTAGGGAATATGTTTAAAAAGCCGCCGCTATCAAACCTCTGGTTTATACCTTACGCCAAACTTTACTAATAAATTACAAATAGAATCATGGATATAAGGGCATTCAAATAAATATACAGCAGGGAAGATAAACTTTTCCATCGCGCGTTATTGACTTGTAGACACAAAGTCATTATATCTGCATTTGAGTATAATCGGGATGAGGCGAAAGGGGATAATGAATTCGGGAAAGCCGGTTAACATGGAGCATTGTATATTAAGGCAGGGCCAATTGTCGTGCTTCATCACCTGTTCACTGGTTAGCTTTTAGGGCAGGAGATAAGGCATAGCCGCACATACAACAATAAATTAATCTCTATGACCCTTTACTGACCCGTAACAGGAGACCAGGCTCTTACGATAAAGACAGAACTAACAAAGCCCCAATGAAGTCATATGGCTTCTTTTTATCTTGATGTGATGTGGGTACTGTAATCAAATAGTACTACAGCCGATACAGATTGAAACAGTTGTGTGACATTATTTATCTAAGCATGTCCCCTGTAAATTCAGTATGATCTCAAGCGCTATCTGTTGAACATTCCGATGTACACAGAAACTCGTGTACGAGGTAGGCCCACCACAGGTGTTAATGGTCAGGACCTACAGGTCAACCGCCGCTAATGGGGACAGAAATAGTGGACCGAGCCTGTGAAACGGAACATGCGCGGTGACGAAGTTTATTGTCATTCTGAACAGGGAGCCTTCCATGTTATGGTTCATACTTTGACCTTCCACCATATTTAATGATATCATCAAATATAAAGTATTTGCTGATATCATCAAATCATTTTCTGATATCAGCAAATCAATTGCTGATATCATCAAATCATTTGCTGATATCAACAAATAAAGCGTTTTTGATGATATCATCAAATGATTTGCTGATATCAGCAAATCAGTTGCAGATATCATCAAATGATTTGGTGATATCAGCAAATAGTTGATGATATCAGCAAATATTTGCTGATATCAGCAAATATTTGTTGATATCAGCAAATATTTGATGATATCAGTAAATCATTTCATGATATCAGCAAATATTTGATGATATCACCAAATACTGAATGAAAAGTAAAATGGCTTGCCATACGGTCGTTTCATCGACATGGGGAGGGTGTGAAATGTTATCCACAAAAGAGCCAGAGAGGGGCTAGCTCCGTTACCGTCCATCTATGACGACAGCCTTCAAAAACAGCGCCGGAAGACCCAGATGATACTTGCAGATGTCGGATATTCGACAACGCCATTGAGGTTATGCTTGCGGATGTCTATCAGAAACGTTACTTTATCAATTAACCCAGTGTATCTGGCGTAACTGACAAAAGCATGGCCTTCAGTATAATAGTTTGTGAGATAATAATTCATAAAATAAATATTCTCTGGAAAAAAGCATCCTCATGTCTTCAGACGTCCTAATCCATTTAATCAAGATATTTTTATTTATTGCTCACACAAATGCCCATATCGTTTCGGCAACTCGACAGTCTGAAAGCAGAAAAACAGAAGTTGGTGGAAGGAGACGTCAATTTGACTAGATGGATTTGACGGCTAGTCGATGAATATTATTAAATCTTTGATCACTAACCGGCATTGTTTAGGATTTACAAATATAGCTTGTTGTAGGAATATCTATTTTTCGATCCGCAGCTTTCTGCGTCACAATAGTAGTGTGTCCAGTGAATGAAGTTATGGATTAAATTGGATTGGGAGTTCTCTGTAACACGAATTGAAATAGCTTCACTCACAGCTGTATACTATTTGATACACCCACCCCATAATTATTACAAATTAATTTGCTTAAAATAACTCGACCTAATATCTATTTCAATACTCTTGTATTAAGCCCATTTTCATGCTATTGAGAGTATGCTTTGGCGTTCTACGTATTCGATACAATAAATAATCCTGTAAGATTCTGCGACGACCAAAATAAATCTCTGATTGCTCATAATGATGCTATATTCTGCCAGATTAGCCATTTCTTCTATTTTTGGATTCAGTCGGTAAATATTTGACAATCCAATGTCTTCTGTGCAAGCTAGCAAGCCGATGTGAAATAAAATGACTTTTGCTCACTTTTTCTCTCAGAAAAGCAGGAATTCTGAAGAAAAATGACAAAAATATCTCTTTTCTGGTACCCAATATGATCGCCATTTTGAATTTGCCCATGATTCTCTGCTTGGGAGTTTATACAAATAGATTCACTATGACCCCAATATGATAAATTATAAAGACATGACGTGTCAGCTCTCAAGTGTTAGTTTTTTCGGACATAGGAGCAAAACACATCGGGGTGGGTGAACGGGATGTGCCCTCCCCCAGTCCAAAAAAAACAGAAGCTATTTAACTCATGGCGACTTGTAGTTGATCTTAGCAAATTGAAAGACAAGAACAATTTTTAGATTATCAAATTGGAATTTCTCTGAGCGTGGGACTCAGCAGGCTTGCGACTGTATGTATTTGAGTGCAATACGGAAAAAATGAATGAAGTGAACTGACGCACCTACTATTAAATCGTGGTACGGACGTTCCCAGAAACGTTACTTTATCAATTAACCCAGTGTATCTGGCGTAACTGACAAAAGCATGGCCTTCAGTATAATAGTTTGTGAGATAATAATTCATAAAATAAATATTCTCTGGAAAAAAGCATCCTCATGTCTTCAGACGTCCTAATCCATTTAATCAAGATATTTTTATTTATTGCTCACACAAATGCCCATATCGTTTCGGCAACTCGACAGTCTGAAAGCAGAAAAACAGAAGTTGGTGGAAGGAGACGTCAATTTGACTAGATGGATTTGACGGCTAGTCGATGAATATTATTAAATCTTTGATCACTAACCGGCATTGTTTAGGATTTACAAATATAGCTTGTTGTAGGAATATCTATTTTTCGATCCGCAGCTTTCTGCGTCACAATAGTAGTGTGTCCAGTGAATGAAGTTATGGATTAAATTGGATTGGGAGTTCTCTGTAACACGAATTGAAATAGCTTCACTCACAGCTGTATACTATTTGATACACCCACCCCATAATTATTACAAATTAATTTGCTTAAAATAACTCGACCTAATATCTATTTCAATACTCTTGTATTAAGCCCATTTTCATGCTATTGAGAGTATGCTTTGGCGTTCTACGTATTCGATACAATAAATAATCCTGTAAGATTCTGCGACGACCAAAATAAATCTCTGATTGCTCATAATGATGCTATATTCTGCCAGATTAGCCATTTCTTCTATTTTTGGATTCAGTCGGTAAATATTTGACAATCCAATGTCTTCTGTGCAAGCTAGCCTCTAAAAATTTCTGATTTTTAAATACCTTAACATGGTAACTTAATTGCTTCATATGATCATAGGGGTTATGGGGAATACGTTCCAGAAATGTACATCGATGGTATATCCACTAAAATAATCATCTTAATACCAAACGGACCTGACTGCTGGTAAAATATAAGCTTCAGACCCGACATTCAGATAGGAACTGACGCCACCGAACATTTATTGCAGAAACTTGTCAAGGACAGATCTTCCAAATCAAGGACAGATAAATATCGCACACTAACCGCAAAATATGATCGTAGTGTACATGATTACTAACGCTACATTTCGTATATTTGTCTAATTCCGCTTAAGGTGGTTTTCGCCTCAAAACTTCGACCGACGATCAAACTAAAATTTTCCATTTCAGGTAGATGGAATGCTGATCAGAAAAAAGATAAAGAATAAATTGGACAGTTTTCGATTTAGATCTTTTTGTACAAATCCGCGAATCCGAGAAAATCACGAACAAAATGTTTTGCTCAAAAAAGCAAAGCAGTGAGAGCATACTGATACACGTAAACAGGTATTATTTGTGTATAGGAACTTCAATGGATCTTGAAAACACTAGACACTTTAATACCAAAACATAATTTCCATTAGATGGAGTGTTGATCAGAAGAAAAAGGTTAAGAATAAATTGGACGGTTTTCCATTCAGATCTTTTTGTACAAATCCGTGAATACGCGAAACTCACGAACAAAATGTTCTGCTCAACAAAGCAAAGCAGTGAGAGCATACTGATAAACGTAAACAGGTATTATTTGCGTAGAGGAATTTCAGTGGAGCTTGAAAACACTAGAAAATTTAACATAAAAACATAATTTTCATGTAAATTCTATATTTCGGCGAATGTATGAAGTTTAGCTGTTGTATTTTTAGATTATGAAACCAAATATGATCAGATGAGATAGGCTGATATTTTCACCATATCTGGCCTGGGATTTTTGAGGCCTGTCCTGGCCTGGGGGAGGGGGGGGGGGGCGAAATGGCCCCCCTAATTATTTTCCTTACCCATTGATCTAGGGAGCTGAAAATTACTACACAATACCCTTGGGTCAAGCTCTACCAGGAAATGTAAACAAAATCCAAGATGGCCGCTTTGATGACGCCACAGTGTCGTCATTTTCAAAACGGCATTTATTTGTCGATTTTTCGATCGGATTTTTTTATTTATGCAGTTTCTTCGCAAAAACTGCATGATAAATTAGTAAGTATTAATGTGATGTGAAATAAAATAGTCTTTGTCCACTTTTCATGACGAAAAAGCAGAAATTTTGAAGAAATATGACAAAAACATCACTTTTCTGATACCCCACGTGGCCGCCATCTTGAATTTACTCCTGATCCCCTGCTCGGGGGGTTATGCAAATGGGATTAAAATGACCACAATATGATAAAGTATAAAGTCAATGAGTTTCAGCTCTCCATGTTTTGTCGTTCCGGAGATAGCGCAAAAAGTTGTGTAGCGGGGCCATCTCTCCCCCTCGCCCCTCCCCTCGGCCAGGTAGGGTTAAACAATGTTTTCTCACTATGCGAACTTTTTATTGATCAAGTAAAAATTGGAGGTCTTCTTACTAATTTTGTTCTATGAAATTATCGGGCCATTTGAACGCCAGGTGTTTTGCTTCTCCATAGTATATCCAAGTGAACAAAGTCTGACTAAGGTAGACTATACTCTAGATCATCACATGAAATTGGTGCTGACTGTCGATCGTAGCCGTCTTTCAACAATTTTTTCAGAATTATTTGTGAACGACGGCCGGATACTGAACATCGAATCTGACGCCTCTAAGAACATAGAACAAATGTTAAGAACAGAGATAGGTTACATGTATTTCTAACCTGTGCTAAGTGTAACCTTCAGTGTGTTTTATATCGATCACGCAATTGGGTATACAGTTTTAGCATGATCATACATTGGAAATTCATTTGGACAGAGAATAATCCAGTCAGTGGTAAGGATTCTACAATAGAAATATAGGCACATCCTGCCGGCAATGCCTGTTGCTATTGAGCGGTTCTGGCCTGGGAGACATGGGTGTATACGCATCCTGTGGAGGGGTGGAAAGTGCCTCCCCTATATATTTTCGCTATCCCTCAGGCTAGAGTGCTAAAACTTACCACTCTACATGTTTGCGTCAAAATTTACTAGAAAATGTGAAAAACACCCAAGGTGGCTGCCATGATGACGTCACAGTGACGTCATTTTCTCCGCAAAAACTTCACGATAAATTAGTAAATAATAATCCGATGTGAAATAAAATGACTTTTGCTCACTTTTTCTCTCAGAAAAGCAGGAATTCTGAAGAAAAATGACAAAAATATCTCTTTTCTGGTACCCAATATGATCGCCATTTTGAATTTGCCCATGATTCTCTGCTTGGGAGTTTATACAAATAGATTCACTATGACCCCAATATGATAAATTATAAAGACATGACGTGTCAGCTCTCAAGTGTTAGTTTTTTCGGACATAGGAGCAAAACACATCGGGGTGGGTGAACGGGATGTGCCCTCCCCCAGTCCAAAAAAAACAGAAGCTATTTAACTCATGGCGACTTGTAGTTGATCTTAGCAAATTGAAAGACAAGAACAATTTTTAGATTATCAAATTGGAATTTCTCTGAGCGTGGGACTCAGCAGGCTTGCGACTGTATGTATTTGAGTGCAATACGGAAAAAATGAATGAAGTGAACTGACGCACCTACTATTAAATCGTGGTACGGACGTTCCCAAATTGATAGCCAGTCCTTCACTACCAATACGTGTGTGATAGTACCAACTAGGAAGAGTCAAACAGACCCGTGATGTTAGATAATGATGATTAAATACCTCACAGTATGTTTACGTTTACTGTGCAACTGCATCGCGTGCCGTCGTGGTCATTGTTAGTCACACCCTTTCACAGTGTTCGAAGTCTAGGTAATGACTTCTTCGACCAGACTATCAGAAAAAATGTATCTAAGTCACAGATGTTTGTTAAATATATATTAGTGACGGGTGCATTATTTGTTCTGAGTTTGAATTCCCGCTCCTTGTTCATTAGAGAGCCTTCCTTCCGGAAAACGCGAGCTGGATACGGCATATTTGTGTATCAACCTAATTGTCTGCATGATTATGACTGTTTCCAGGTTCGCAGATGCGAGCTGCCATAAAGCGCACCTTAATAGAAGGGCCCTATTTTCCATGGGTATCAGCGGTCGATAACATGAACGCTTGTTCAATGATCTGCCCGCTGTGAAAAATACAACGAATCAAGTTTCTGGAGCTAGCATAGTAACAAAAATTTATATTAGTCCAGTCGCATCCGACCCAATACCTACACAATATTGAGTCTGAATTCAATCTATATATGCGATGCGTTCGATGCGATTGTTTGTTTTGGGGAGATTCGTAATCTATTTCATCTCGATAAATTCTCGAAAATGAAAACACGATGTCTCAAATCTGGATAATAACGAGGGGTTGTACCCACGGATGGTGGGTACAGATGATGCGAAATCTTTTTGCTTTTTCGTAAATCCACATGCTGATAATACTAAAATTATCACAAATAAACATTCTAACTTTCAGTGTGTCGCGTGTCGTGTGCAAACGCGTGTTATCTTAAGGGCAAAATTTGCACCGCGGCAGTGTTTGCTACGCCATAATAACCCTCTGTCCATGGATGAGGTGAGTACGTGTGCCTGCCTCCACAATAACACAGGGACATTATACTGTATAGAAATCTAATGCCAAAATCATTTTATTCGTAAAATGCTCTTACTGTCTGTACTACAAATAGTACATACTTTAATTTACTTTCTTACGATATTTTGTCCACAAATCCGGTCATTCTCTGTACCCATGGCGAGCAAGAGACATGATTTTAGGAAAGCGTAAGCGTGCCAGCTGTATCATCAAATTAATATATTTCTCCGTTACTTTAGAAAGGAGGTAGACCCTGTGAATATATATTTAGTAGTCATCTTAGAACCTTTATAAATGTTTTTCATGCTATACCGTGATCCCTGTAACTTTGGCACGTACTTGCTCGCTTGCAAAATTAAATAGGTCAGTGACTACTGCACATGTTAGCCAGACAGCGTTGTTTTGTGGAGGGAAGTCAACCTAACAGCCGCTCTAAAATGGAAACAGTTTCGAAACAGCTGTCGTCGATGTCCATTTCAAAATATTTTCTAGTTAAAACTGGATTTAAAACCTTCGTATCGTTATGTACTAATTTACTGTTTGGACGCCTTTCATACCTGGTCGAAGTCTCTCATTTAGTGTCGGTATGAAGTACGTCCAGCGGCATAACAATACTACTGTATCGGTTGCAAAAACCTGGTTATGCTGTCAACAAACATAGCAATGCTAGCCAAAAACTCTTCTTGTATAGTCAGCGGGAGCTCAATAATAGAAGTATTGTCTGTATTGACTAAGTCATAATGGCATACGGGGATATAATATTTTTATTTACCACAATAGCCAGTGCTTTAGCCAGGTAACGTTGGAAAACCAGGAAGTGATTGGTTAAATTGTCTCTTTAATATGCGGTTATATAGCGCTGTGTTGACGAAGCGCACGTGGTGAATGCTGCCCGGTCAACGAGACGGAGTACGATTTCTGGTCTAGACAAGGCTACAACGAATCATCGATTTCTGAAAGCCTTGTCAATGATAAGATAAGAATAATGAAGAAGGAGAAGCTACAGTAATGAAGTCAGGCCATTAATACTTAGAGCCTTTAGGCTGACTAATTGAGATCAGCTGCTGTGATAGCGGTTCATATTGCCATTACTTCTCGATATTCGACTAAATTAACAGGTATAAAAGCGTAATAAATACAATGTTGTATATTCGCATGTGAAAAGTTGTGCGCTTGGTTATCACAAAACTTTTAGTGCAAAATATACACCTATCAAATGTTTGTCGTTTAATAGGCGAGTGTTCGGGGCGTGTTGCTGGACGGGCTAATATACTTGCATGTACACCAGAAGGAGTGACTCAATTTTGATTTGATGTATAAAGGGGTAGTTATTAAAGGTGATATTGATATTGTCAGTTGTTAAATTCAATTTGATGTATGCGAGTTCAGTAATATTCCGTATCACCGACCAAAATTCCGCATATATACATCAGTCGCAGGTCACTCATGTGTCATGCATCCATTACTCACTTCTCATTAGCCCAACCCACACGAAGCAAATCTGACGTTTTCAATGAGAATTGATGCGATTAATCGTGTACTGATCAGCTCCGTATCACGTACCTTGTTCGCTCCGCTTAGACTGGCATCAACCCATGGGGAATCGTTTAGTCATTCTTGCTATAAGGGACAGGCTGGCACAACGGCTCGTTTTTTAATTCTTGGATGAAAACATAGCGTTACATGTCCGTTATCGAAAACATTCCTCAGTTGTGTATATCACTTTCGGTAAACCTAGTTTTTATTCAGTAAAATACGTTTCTTCTCACACAGCAGTACTCGCCTAGTTTATCTGTACTATAGAACGGGTCCACTGTGATACAATTTGACCTTGCGAATGTGTTTATTCCACAAGTTTCTCTCCATATCACTCATATTTACAACATGATTCTGGGATTATGTTTCACCATATCTGTTTTGTGAGGGGTAAGGGGCATTTTGTTTACTTATCATCGCAGCTCCGCTGTAACGTTCTTGCTTTTCAGCGAAACTTGGCGTCATTTTACTGAAATGATATCCCTTACAAACATAAACGTGGGGATTGCGTAGGGAAAGTGTGGGGTATTGGTGGGCGCGTGGGGTTCGTGTGGGGCGAAGCGTGGTTTGGAACTTTCCTCGTGGGGATAACGTAGGGTTTGTGTGGGGCAGCTGCCCGCGGTTATGCAAATTTAGCATAAATATGGGGATTATGTAGGGCTGATGTGGGGATTATGACGGGTGAATGGGCGAGAATTCAAAGTCCGCGTGGGGATGATGTAGGGCATACCTTTATCTGCTACATATTCAAAGTCTAACGTGGGGTTGGTGTAGGGAAAATGAACTTCGGAGTTAATCGACTGAGTTGTTTGTAGGGATTAGGTGGGGTGGACTTTTTCCACCGCTCGTAGACAAAGTCCAATGTAGGGAATGTGTCGGGCTGTGCTGAAAGTTTAAGTCCGGCGTGGGGATGATGTAGGGCAAAATGCTCGCCGTTTTTATAGCTTAAGATAAACGTGGGGATTTTGTTGGGCAAGCATTCTTCCATGCATAGCCTAAGACGATAGTGGGGTTGAAGTGGGGCGATATTTTATTTGCACATATAGTGTGAGATAAATGTGGGGATCATGCAGGCAGACTGTGAACTCTGTTTTCTTAAAACAGTAAAGATTTTGGGCCAGTTTCAGTTCAGTAGCGTCGAAAAGACTGATCCGCCACCCCACACCGTCAGAAAAAGATGGGTCATCACCTTTTTGGGGTGATGGGGTCTGGTCATCACCCTTTTAGGGTGATGAAAAGGGTGATGAGAAAAGGTGACGACAAAATCCATCACCTAAAAAGGTGATGAAACCAGGCCATCACCATAAAAGGGTGATGAGATCCAGTCATCACCCTTTTAGGGTGATGAACGACGAGTGGCCATCCTTGGTCATCACCCTAAAAAGGTGATGAAATATCATCATCTTTTTAGGATGATGACAGATGAGTGGTCAGACAAGATAAATATTGGTTTCCAAAAATATATTTACCTCTACAAAATTTCTGTAATATATCAGTTTCATTATACTGTAAATTGATATAATTTGTAATAATTATGTAATAGGTATAAAAAGATTATTTTTTCATTCACTTGCATTACTAATGGAAAATGTATTCACCCCTCACCAGAAAGATAAAGATTGACTTGGAAAGTCTATGTAATTATATATGTTAACGAATGAAGAGAAATGACGTCAGAACAATTTTGAATGTTAGCGAAATTAAGTTGTTGTGGTGGAGACACGGTTGACTGCACATCTATACCGTTGTCTTCCGCATTTGAATTCTATTTCCAATAATGATTTATTCAATGTAATAATGTCATGTAAAGTACAACACGTTGTCTGTGCTGTAGCTGAGTATATTTAGGTTTCCAACGTTTGTAGGATATAAACTAATTATAACCTGGGTATGCTGGATGGATGGATGGATGGATGTACTTGGGCACTCCATCGCACCGCGATATATTCGTCCCAGCTATAACAACTATAGTATTATATGATCACCTCTGTCACACACAATAGGTACCGTAAGTGATTTTGCCGCTGTGCGGCGTCACGTGTCTTGTCGGACCCACTGTAGGAGTTGTCTTTTCCTGAGTCGCTGTCAAAAGTATACGTTATGAACTTGGTTGATTTTTCTTCACCAAGACGTTAAGATGGCGAATAAATACGAAGAATGGACGCTGAAAGACCTAAAGGATGAACTGAGGAAACGGAAAGGTAAACTATCGGGAAGAAAACATGAATTAGTCGAGCGGTAAGGTGTTTTGATTTACATGTCAAATCGTATATACCTATTGACGTGCACCCCATTTTCGTGGCCTACAAACTTTTCGCATATTACTGAATGTTTATTTCCGATTTATTTAAAAGTTTCTGTCCCTAAAACGGGATGGATATTCAGACAGCTGGTCGTTTAGGTACAGGGGTGAAATCACCTGTTTTCGAACCAACACGATATCAGTACAGTGACGTCGCCAGTTCCGATCCAGTGTCAGTTCAATCTGGGTCCTGATGACCTGAAAATGTCTTGCGAACGCAGCGTTCATTACGTAAAATCGTAACTCGAGTGCTGATTAGCATTTCTTCTCTTTACTCCGATATTCAGAGGTAAAATAAGTGAAAGAACGACTGATTTATCGTCATTTTCGAGTGAGTATGCGCTTATTAGCCATCAGAGTTATTTCAGTGTTCAATATATCTTGCCAGTATGATCAGCTCGACCATATCACTATCACCCCCAACCCGCATTCTTTAACGTCAGATGTTCACTTATCAGACGAGGACATTCAAAATGAAATATCCAGCTAGGACCCTATTTGGCGGAAAGTTATCATGTTGACGATTACATTTGTTTATATCTGGGTCAAAGGTCAATGTCAAAATGAGGCTGGGTCGGAACTGACACCTCTCATTAAGAAATGTAATTTTATTTTCCCTGCAGTTCAGTTTATCCCTAGCTAAGTTAGTTTGTTAATAAAGGCGATGGACAATTGTACGGCGATCAAGATAATGAATATGCCAATCAAACCATTTCCTTCTGAAACAGATGCAAATTTCACTTTAGTGGGTCGAAACTGGCGACTCATCTGTACTAAGTTAATTTTACTGACCGCTAGTTTTAGATTTGATACGGTGATCTGTCAGAATATATGTTTATATAGAAACAACAGAGAAAAAATTCTGTATATGAAACTATTCCAGGCCAGGAATGTTTTTATTATTATTATTGAAGAAAAAAATGGGGAGGGGGGGGGAGGTGGAGGTGCAATACTCCTATTGAATACATCTTTTTTTTATCAGGTTGCAAGCATATGACTGAAATGATAATTTCAAGGGTGATGTTGTGATGGAACCAGAGCATTGTCATGGACATTCCGCCATGAGAAGAGTACAAAGATTTGAACAGTGACTCCAAGGTAGAGTAAATATCCCTTCAATGACTGTATCTGGATTGATTAATTACTAGTCATTGATACACTTCATTATTGCAATATGAATTGTTTGTTTGTTTTTTATTCTGTTTAATGCATAGCTGACTAGAAGTATGATCATCAAATTAGAAATACATGTATGGTAGTTTGTATGTCGTTGGCCGAACACCTCACCTATATTTACCTCACCTATATTTACCTCCATTAGTTTGCTCTCAATGGAAAGGAAGATTGATTTTTATTTGCAACGGAATGAATTTTCTGTTTACAAGTGAAATAGGCTGAGAGCACAGTTTAAAATATGAAATTCTGTTCTGTAACCGGTACTTTAGACTATAAAACTGTCACGTTTAACAGTATTCTGTTGGTCCTGTCTGTGTTTCTTGCCTGGCATGTACTGGTCTCCAGTGGCATCACTGGTCTGCAAGATCGGGCAGATCAGAATGACAGATTCCTTTAATGTAATTTGATACTAAAATGCATTTCTGCCTCTCTTTTCAGGTAACAATAATTTGCTAGAGAATGTATACTGCCCTGATTGAGTTTTATCTAATATAAATAATTGTGTTTGTATTTCAATCATCTATAGGAACAGGCAAATACTGAACCCCACTCAGCATGCTCAGTGTGTGAATTGGTAACAGGATAATGGATTAGATTGGCTTGTGGACCTCATGTGAATACCAGTTATCCTCTACTACGAAGAAAGGAAGTTACACCTGGAGGTGAGGAAATCTTATAATCACTGCATGTCTGAGAAAAAACTGTGATATCCTGTTCATTTCTAAGAGCTGGGATGTCCCACTAGTTGTGGGGATAGGGGTGCCAAACCAGTTATTTGTAGCTTATTTTGGGGAAAAAACAAAACATCTAAAGTTATGTACCCTGATTTTTTTTGTTATGGCCAGCCCCTTGACTTACTGTACATTAGGGGTTAAGAGTTTCAAAGTTGTTTCAAATATGTTCCCAGTAACAGATCCATATTGCCTTCTGATGAAATGTTTTATAATACTTTCTATACGCCCGTCAAATTTGACGGGACATGTTATGGTATGGCGTCGTCCGTCCGTTAACTTTTTCTCGTCAACGCAACTCGTCCTAGAGTTTACAATGGATTCTTTTAATATTTGGTGCACCTGATCGGTACCATGTCTAGATGTGCATGCAGTTTTTTTCGGCCCGATTCGACGTTTTCTTGAGTTACTCCCCCTTGATTTTGGTCTGAAATCCATGTATTTGGCACCTGTCTTCGTCAACGCAACTCGTCCTAGAGTTTTCAATGAATTCTTTTAATATATGGTGCACGTGATCGGTACCATGTGTAGATGTACATGAATTTTTTTCGGCCCGATTCGACGTTTTCTTGAGTTACCCCCCTTGATTTTGGTCTGAAATCCTTGTATTTGGCACTTACTGTCTTCATCAACGCAACTCGTCCCAGAGTCTTTAATGGATTCTTCTGAAATTTGGTACATATGATCAGTGCCATGTGTAGATGTGCATGAACCTTTTTCGGCCCGATTCGACATTTTCTTGAGTTACTCCCCTTGATTTTTGTCTGAAATTCTTGTATTTGGCACCTACTGTCTTCGTCAACGCAACTCGTTCCAGAGATTTCAATGGATTCTTCTGAAATTTGGTACACATGATCGGTACCATGTGTAGATGTGCACAAACGTTTTTTGGCCCGCTTCAACGTTTTCTTGAGTTACTCCCCTTGATTTTGGTCTGAAATTCTTGGATTTGGCACCTACTGTCTTCATCAACGCAACCTTTTTCGGCCCGATTCGACATTTTCTTGAGTTACTCCCCTTGATTTTTGTCTGAAATTCTTGTATTTGGCACCTACTGTCTTCGTCAACGCAACTCGTTCCAGAGATTTCAAGGATTCTTCTGAAATTTGGTACACATGATCAGTATCATGTGTAGATGCGCATGAAATTTTTTCGAACCAATTCAACGTTTTCTTTAGTTATCCGCCCTTGATTTTAGTCTGGAATACTTTTTGTTTGGCACCTACAGTCCTCGTCAACGAAACTCCTAGGGGTTTCATTGCATTCTTTTGAAATTAGGTACACATGATTGGTGCCGAGTGGACATGTGCACAAACTTTTTTCGAGTTGATTCAAGAGTTTGAGTTACTCCCCTTGATTTTGGTCTGAAATCTAAATTTGACACATACTGTCCTCGTGAACGCAACTCGTCTCAGACTTTTCGATGGATTCTTTTGCAATTTGGTACATATGGTCAGTACCATGTGTAGATGTGCACAAACTGTTTTTGAGCTGATTCGACGTTTTCTTCAGTTACTCCCCTTGATTTTAGTCTGAAATCCTTGTATTTGGCACCTACTGTCATTTCGACCTAATTCATCAGGCTGATGAGCTTACTTTTGCAGCTTATGCTAACAAAAATTTTGTTTTAAAGTTACTGATACATGTATATATAAGTGCATAACCGGGAGTGAGGGAATATGCACCCCCGCAGAGTAAGAGTAACTGGAGTTTAACTTGCTCCTGCAAATACCACTCCAGGCCCTTATGTATCCCCCCCCAAAACCTGATTTCCAAACCTGCCCACACCACTTACACAACAATGATAGCTTATACATGTACAGTATTATGACAATTGCAACAATACAAACAACATACAGTCCAGAAAGGTTCATTTGTATGGTTAACCTTTGTCTATAACAACATTCAGGAGATAAAAATGTTGTTCGTCAACTGTATGTTTTTACGGGCGTATTTTGGGTTCAATTGAACTCTTGTTTTATTGTCTTTTAATGTGGCTATGTATGGTAAAACAGGTCCCTGTTTGTACTGCAGTCTTCACGAATAGTGACGATGGAAAAATTCACAAGGTTGTATTTTCTGGAGAAACAGTATGGCAACAAACTTCTCCCAACCCAGACCAATGTAGACGCACCTCTCCCAGGCTTTGTGTCACAGGAACTGGCTGAGCGACATAGTGTAAGTTGAAGTAAATTATTCATATCTGTTAGGAGAACATGGAACACATCAGTTCCACATCGCCAAGGTTGGCGGCTGTCACCTTCCCCCCCCATCATGAAGGGGAATACAGAAATCATTTTTGTATTGCTGTACCGTGGATGATATCTCAGCTGCTATTTGATTGAAACATACATGAAGATGCTTAGTACCTTACTGATGTGCATTGTCACATTCTTTATGGCCCTTCAATATATGCTTATCCAGTCCATATCTTGAATACCATCAAACTGCCCACTATGAATCAGGTTTCTGTGACCTGATAACTTGGAGTTATAGAAGAATCGAGAGGTTTTCAGATGCACAGCTTCGTATATAAATTTGAAAAAATATTACTTGTTCTTTGATAGATCTGTATATCTCGAACCCTATGCTGTTAGTTATATGAACATAAAATGGTCTGATCAGCGTTGAGAGTGATCTGAATTTATTGTGTTTTGTTTTAGCCAGTTTTGTATGGGTCAATGTTTGACTGCCATTATCATGAAACTGGAATATCTGTATGCTCAACCATATTTGTTTCCTGTATTAATTTATTACGATAGCTCGGGCATTCAGAATATACTAATCGTTTTTCATTGTTTGACTTCCAGGTTATGTTTGCAACCAGTTCAAGGGCACACTGTGGTCCAAAGGAGAGGCATCACTCAGAAATGCCATGATGCAGCAAGGTCGGGTAGAATCCGCCAGAAAACACCATTGAAGAAGCATAATCTCCACATGTCAGAAGAGCTGGTGGACTCTTCTTCAGCTTCACCCTCATCTGCCAACGACAGTCCCCCAAGGAATGCTAAAGGCCATCCCACAACAGGTGGGAAAAGACCAAGACAGATTTTTTTAAACCTTTGAGGGATGAAAAAAAAACATTCTACTTGACACAGACTTTCAATGTGCTTCCCATTTTGTGCTCGGGTGTTTTAAGACATGGTACAATATATATTTTATGCTGTTAAAGAATAAAAGGTGAAATACGCGTGGAGTTTGCTTCTGCTGGTGGTTATTTTAAGGGATGGATGATATTGCAGGAGGAATCGGGACAGACTAGACAGTCTGTACAAATGACATGCCCTTTCAGATAGAAGATGCCCCCTCCCCCACACCCCAGGAATTCTGTACAGATGGTGTTTTGTGCACCCTGCCCCATAATTTTCCCATTTGTGGGGATACTGCAGAGTGCTCTGCCCAATTCATTCCCCACTCCGAAATAACTACCCAGAAAATAACCCATTGTTGGTACATTCGGGGGCGACAACCCCACGCCATCCCCTAGGGTTACTGTGGAGATGTTGCCATACCTCTTTGTGGGATTTTCTGCCCCATATTGGAATTACTGCCCCGCAGATTCTCCACGTGGGGATATTGTGGGGTTTTCTGTTCCATGCTGGAATTACTGCCCCGCAGACGTGGGGATGTTGTGGGGTTTTCTGCCCCGCAGATTCCCCACGTCTGGGATATTGTGGGGTTTTCTCTCCCATGCTGGAATTACTGCCCCGCAGATTCCCCACGTGGGGATATTGTGGGGTTTTCTGCCCCGCAGATTCCCCACGTGGGGATATTGTGGGGTTGTCTCTCCCATGCTGGAATTACTGCCCCGCAGATTCCCCACGTGGGGATGTTGTGGGGTTTTCTGCCCTGCATATTCCCCACGTGGGGATATTGTGGGGTTTTTTCTCCCATATTGGAATTACTGCCCTGCAGATTCCACACCTGGGGATATTGTGGGGTTTTCTCTCCCATGCTGCAATTACTGCCCCGCAGATTCCCCACGTGGGGATATTGTGGGGTTTTCTGCCCCGCAGATTCCCCACTTCGGGATATTGTGGGGGTTTCCGTCCCATGCTGGAATTACTGCCCCGCAGATTCCCCACGTGGGGATATTGTGGGGTTTTCTCTCCCATATTGGAATTACTGCCCCGCAGATTCCCCACTTCGGGATATTGTGGGGGTTTCCGTCCCATGCTGGAATTACTGCCCCGCAGATTGCCCACTTCGGGATATTGTGGTGGTTTCCGTCCCATGCTGGAATTACTGCCCCGCAGATTCCCCACGTGGGGATATTGTGGGGTTTTCTGCCCCGCAGATTCCCCACTTCGGGATATTGTGCGGGTTTCCGTCCCATGCTGGAATTACTGCCCCGCAGATTCTCCACATGGGGATGTTGTGGGCTTTTCTGCCCCGCAGATTCCCCACGTGGGGATATTGTGAGGTTTTCTGTACCATGCTGGACTTACTGCAGGAATATTGTGGGTCTATCCCATACCAGCTTTCGATATAGTTCCCCGCATCATCCCCACATGTAGGGAACCCGTGGGGCTGAGGTTGGGATAGTGCGGGGATTTAATTCAGCTAAGCAGCATTAAGAAACTCCTTTTCCATGACTAAGTCCAATGTGGGAATTTTACCAAATCCCTACACATTCCCCACATTGGCTGTCCTACACATTCCCCACATGATCCCTACACAGCTTGCCCGACATAAACCCCACAAATTCCCCAGCTTATTGGTTTGTAAGGGATATAGAGGGAACACTCCCAACGATGATGCTACGTTAGTTATGTCAAAATTAATTTCTACAATTCTGCGTAACAATCTGTGTATCGCACAGGCAAAATATTCAAGTTTTATGCCCTCACATTCAAAAATGACATAAAACAGCGTCAATCGAGATTTGAGATGGGACTTTCTCCTGTTTTTGGCTTTTCGTATACATTTAAGATGGATTTCTTTATATAGATATATCTAAAGTATGCTTCTTCGATCCAATAAAATATTTCGATGCAATATCGCGGCAGGTATGGCGACTTTTGAAAACATTACATTTGTTTGGTTGAAGGTGTCACATTTTCGATATATTGAAAGATCTATGCTAAAATATATACGAAAAAGCAAAAAACAGACGAATAGAGCATACCTAATTGCAATCGTCTTTTGACACTGTTCCATGACACTTTTTTTTCTGAACCATAACAATATAAAACCTCGATAATATTTCAGTACGGAAAAAAACGAATTTTTATGCAAAATTGAAGAAATTTGCTTTGGCTTTAATATCGCAAGAGGTCACTATCCTAATATCATTTGTTATCTCTATGGATGAATCTGCCACATATGGTGTTTAGGTGCAGTTCATCATTATTACTTCAATAAGGCGTCTCACTACTGGTACTTCCGCATTCACATAATCGTTCGAGATTGTGTATCTAGTCGTTCTCCCTTCATTGAGGGTCTATATGATTTTGTAGTGTAATTGTTTAGACTATTATTTTTTTTGTCATGTAAATAGAAATATAGAGTATTTTGTCCTAAACATATTTTCTGCGATATAACACGTGTCAAATATATTTGGCCCAAATGATAGGAAGATATGTGACAATGGGCCCACTACACCAAATGTTTGACTTACTATACATTTGTTGTAGTGGGAAAGGCTAGCGAATGCCGCTTAGATGTATGGGAAATATAGTTCAAATGGTTGCTACAATCATTTACGATACAAATCTCACAAATTTGATCGGCCTTCGCAAACATTTCCTACCACAGAAAGTGTATGGAAATATATACATTGTGTGTAGTGGGGTGAACCTCTGGAGCCGAAAATCGCTGTAGGGTTAATAATAGTGTATAATGTCCTATCTGAACTACATGCAATCTACTAATTGGAGATTTTAGGTTTGTTCCCGTGAAAATTTTCTTCTATTCTTCGAATTCCATGTTGATTGCATTGCCCGAAGACAATTGTAGATAGGGCGATAACGAGTTCTCTTCCGCCTACAGTGTTTTGCTAATAACGTCGATGTATCCTGCATAAAACAATACGAGACTAGGTTGAGAATGGATTTTTATCCATGTAATAGCAACAAACAGTATTGTTCAAGATAGAGCTGTTACGTGACCAGCACTTACATAAAACGAGAGATCCTGAAGGATCTTGGCGCCCACCATTGTCCGATAATTGTAAGCTAATGACTAGAGGATCTGTTTGTCCATTGTTACTAAGAAAAAACGATTGATTTGTAATTTTGTTTACAGAATTTCGAATCTGAGCGAAAAAGATCGGAAAAGGGACACTGAAAAACACCAAGATATAATCTAAGTTTCAGGAGTTTCAAGATTTCTAGAAACTGTACTTATGTCGGTTGTTATAATACAAGAGAAATGAGCAAAGTTAGTCTGAAAGTGAAAGTACATGTACGGAGGATCCTTCGCCTTTGTTTTGTAGTTTTTTTTATTATTTTTTTTTTGCACGTGTCATCATTGGATACTGGAAGCGAGGACCAATCTCTTTGACACTTTGGCATGAGCTATGAAACATACTTAAGATTTCATAATTAGGAACGAATGCTAATTCTGTTCTGTTTACTGGGCTAGTTTGAAATATCTCTTTTAAGATACCATGCTCGAAAATAGTAAGATGGTACAAGGGATCCGGTCTGCGCAGTAATGTTGAAACTTCAAAAGTGCCTGAATCCTGATTATCTCCCTTGGATCAAAATAGGCAGTAGTCTACAGTTGTTGAGTTGTGAAGTTGAGTCACAAGAGTGACGTCCCTTCATGTAGACGACCCGCCGGCAGACGAAAGGGTGGAGCAGTTCACTTGCTACTGCATGGACTAAAGAAAACTGATTTAAAATTTGAAGAAATACATTTTAACTCCGAATTATTTGAACTCCTTGATATGGAAGGTGAAGGTATGGATATTCTCTATAGTCAATATATAGAATATGCCCCACCGTTTGATCCGCCGACTCTTGTGATGCAACGTCACAACTCGAGAATACCGTATTAATTTGAAGCGTAACTTGGATTTTCGAATCGGACTAAAACAGGTATCTTGCACTACTAGGCCCCATGTGGGACCTGTGTATCAAATTTCAGAAAGATCCATGAAATATTTCCTGAGCATTCACGATAACAATTTTTCAAGGGCAAATTCAAGATGGCCGCCTTGTGGCCATATTGGATTTTCGATTCGGACCGAAAAAGGTATCTTGCACAACTAGACAAGGAGAACCTGTGTACCAAATTTAACAAAGATCCATGCAGTAGTTCCTGAGAAATCACGACAACAAAATGGGAAAATCCAAGATGGCCGCCTGGTGACCATATTGGATTTTCGATTCGGACCGAAAAAGGCATCTTGCATATAGAGACCCTAAGGGGAACCTGTGTACCAAATTTGAGAAAGATCCTTGCAGTAGTTCCTGAGAAATGACGATAAAGTTTCATGGAGAAATCCAAGATGGTTGCCTGGTGGCCATACTGGATTTTCAAATCGGACCGGGAAAGATATCTTGCACAACTAGACACCAAGGGGAACCTGTGTAACAAATTTGAGAAAGATCCATGCAGTAGTTCCTGAGAAATGACGATAAATTTTCATGGGGAAATCCAATGTGGCTGCCTGGTGGCCATATTGGATTTTCGAATCGGACCAAAAAAGGTATCTTGCACAACTAGACTCCAAAGGGAAACTGTGTACCAAATTTGAGAAAGAGCTATGCAGTAGTTCCTGAGACATCGCGATAACAAGGTTTCATGGAGAAATCCAAGATGGCTGCCTTGTGGCCATATTGGATTTTCGATTCGGACCGATAAAGGTATCTTGCACAACTGGACCCTAAGGGGAACCTGTGTATCAAATTTGAGAAAGATCCATGCAGTACTTCCTGAGAAATGACGATAACAAAGTTTCATGGCGAAATCCAAGATGGCTGCCTGGTGGCCATATTGGATTTTCGAATCGGACCCGAAAAGGTATCTTGCACAACTAGACCCCAAGGGGAACGTGTGTACCAATTTGAGAGAGATCCATGCAGTAGTTCCTGAGAAATCGCGATAACAAGGTTTCATGGGGAAATCCAAGATGGCTGCCTGGTGGCCATATTGGATTTTCGAATCGGACCAGAAAAGATATCTTACACAACTAGACCCCAAGGGGAACCTGTGTACCAAATTTGAGAAAGATCCATGCAGTAGTTCCTGAGAAATCGTGATAACAAGATTTCATGGGGAAATCTAAGATGGCTGCCCGGTGGCCATATTGGATTTTCGAATCGGACCAAAAAAGGTATCTTGCGCAACTAGACCCCAAGGGGAACCTGTGTACCAAATTTGAGAAAGATCCATGCAGTAGTTCCTGAAAAATCGCGATAACAAGAATTGTTTACGGACGGACTGACGGACTGACTGACTGACGGACTGACGGACCACGGACGACGGACCACGGACGAAAAGTGATTTGAACGTGGGCTAAAAAAATTGTTCAAACAATCACCACTCGTATGCGTCAGGCTCAGTTCACTCATTGTTATACGTAATCTGCCGACTGCCCATAATGTCCACCCAACAGAGCAAATCTACTGTTAACAATCAGCATTAATTCAAAACGGAAGTGTGTATGTAGCCTTTCTCCCTTCATTTAGGTTCCATAAGATTTTGTTGCGTAATTTGTTACAGTATTAGTTATTTGTAATATAAATAGAAATATGATAGAATTTGGCAGTAGGGCTATTAAATATCCTATAAAGTGTGGCCTAAACATATAGTCTGCGATATAAAACGTGTCAACTCTATTTGGGAATAAATGATCAGGGAATATGTTAACATTTCGTGTCACATATCCTTATCGCATCGGACTGATCCGCGTCATGCAGATAGTCTTATTGTGAAGCATTTATTCAGCCTTGCTATAGGGAACATATCTGGTACAAAAAATAACTTCAATTCATTAGAAGAGAACGTTGCTAAAACTGACAGGCAGTTGGTGTACGAGTCACGAAATATAATTGACAAAGGATCTGCCGCAACTTGTATTGTAAGTCTTTTGTACAGCATAATACCTTTTCAAAGGAATGTCTTAACCTAAAGCCTTGCCAAAGAATTTCACTAATTCAGATAGCCGATATCTTTTCTTTTTTTTTCTTTTTTTTATTGATCTCGAAATAGTTTCAATCAGTACAGTGAGCCCTAATATAATTCAATCAGTACAGTGAACTCTAATATAAGTGAATCAGTACAGTGAACTCTAATATAATTCAATCAATACAGTGAGCTCTAAAATAATTCAATCAGTACAGTGAACTCTAATATAATTGAATCAGTACAGTGAGCTCTAAATATAATTCAATCAGTACAGTGAGCTCTAACATAATGCAATCAGTACAGTGAGCTGACACGAACAGGACAACACACACACACACACACAAACACACACACACACGTGCCGCTGCATCCACAATTACGAAAAAAACAATTTTGGAAGAAACGACATTTCACCGTACGCTATCTCCACCGAACTGATAAAAAATAAAAGGAAAAGATATATTAAGTCAATTATTCATAAGATACCAAAAGGTTAATACTGCTTAGTGGTTACGCCAGGGGACCCCACTTCTGAGCGAAGATAGAGAGATTCTTATTTTTTGTATAGATATACCTCTCAATATCTCTGGTTCTGATCACAGTGTCCATTAAACCATCGAAAGCAGGCTTCAGATTGTAATATCTACATCTGTATATATATTGTTTACCGAGTAACAGCAGGTGATCGTTAAGAACAGAACCTGTATTACCCAAGATTACTTGGGATCCGGACGGCGCCTCCATTTGAATTTCTATTTCATTCGACCATGTATGAAGATTTCTCCAAATTGCTTTCGAATAAATACATTCGTAAAACAAATGCAGGATACTTTCTTTCTCTTGGTTACAGAAGGTACACATATCGGTATCGGTTTTACCCCATAATTTTAAAAGAGAATTGGTTACAAGTATTCTGTGAATGATTTGGTATTGAAAATATTGTTGGGTGGTGTCCATTGAGGTACTATAGATGCATCTGTATATTGAAGTCCAAGGCAATTCTTTTGAATTTAGTTCATCTTCCCATTTCTCCTGATTTCAATAAATTTTAAGCATGTTTGATTCATTAATCGTCTGTATACTTCTCGTTGATTCCTAATATTTTTAATAAAAGTACCGTTTTTTATATTTCTACGTTTTTCATTCGATATATTGTGAATTATTGCACAATGGAGGATGAAATAGATAGGTTTGATTCCAAATTTAGTCTGGAATTCATTGAATTTTAAAAAGCGTGTACCATCCTCATTTAAGAGATCAGTAATATAGGTTGCACCCACATCCACCCAGCGGCGTATATCATTCCACTCTGATATCGGAACAAGGTCAAACAGAAGATTGCTGTAGTTCTTGTCTTTTGCTTCGTAATATTCCACACATCCTGCCCAAGATCCGAGTGTGTCACACCAGAACGGGGTTTTTATTTGTTTTTGAACTGCATATATGCTTGCAGAATCTAGACACCAAACATCATGACCAGCAGGCCGCAATATGTTTTTTACCAATGTCCCCAAAATACCGTCGTCCTCCACTACTCTCTTTACCCACTTCATCTTCAGATATGATGCAAAAGCTTGAAAATTTATCATAGCCAATCCGCCTTCTGTTTTGGACATAATGATTGTTTTTCGTTTTATTTTGTCTTGCTTACCGTTCCATATGAACTGGAAAAGGCTTTTTTCTAAGTTTGCTATATAAGTTTTATTTGGGTTTGGTAGGACTGAAAATAGGTATACTAAAAGCGGAAGAACATGTGTTTTAATAACTGTAATTTTGCCTATAGGGGTCAGATTTCTTCTGAACCAGCTTCCTAAAATTTTTTAATAGAGATCATTTTATCGTTATAATTTTTTTCAACAGTATCATTCATGTTGGGGTAAAACCAGATACCATGTAGCTTAAATCCTCCTGGATACCAGTTTATCCTGTAATGAGGACATAGTTGGACAGTACTACCTTTTTTCTGGCCTATCCACACTGCGATTGACTTATCTACGTTGATATATAATCCAGATGAAGAAGAGAACTTATTCAAGAGACCCATGGCTGCTTCAAGACATTTCCTCGAGCCGTCGAGAATCAAACTAGTATCATCAGCATATTGCTGAATTTTTATTTCTGTGTTTTCTATTGTTATTCCTTTGATATTTCTGTCCTGTTTAACGGCGATAGCAAGGGTCTTCGCAACAAGGATAAAAATATATGGAGATATCTGGTCCCCCTGTCGACAACCCCTTTGTAAATTGAAAAATTCAGAGATATACCCATTATTTACAACACAGCTTTTGCTACCATTTTGGAATGTCTTGATCCACCGTATAATATTATTTCCGAAATTAAAAGATAAAAGGCATCTTTCTATATAGTTCCAAGACACCGAGTCAAAGGCCTTTTCAAAATCGATCAAGAAGAGTAGACCAGGAATACTGTTTTCCTCAGCATGATTTATAAGATCAAACAAAAGTCTTGTTATTTCCCCGATGTACCTTCCCATCATGAACCCCTTTTTGTGTTTCGTCAATTATTGATGGTAAAATTTCCCGTATTCTTTTAGCTATACAAGTTGATATAATTTTGTAATCTATATTTAATAGTGATATTGGGCGCCAGTTTTTAATAAATTTTCTATTTTTACCTTCCTTTGGTAGACATGATATGTAGCTCTGCTGCTGAAACGACGATAATGTTCCCGTTTCAAATGATTGATTTGCTGAGCGTAAAAGAAATACCCCGAGTTCGTTCCAAAAACATCTATAAAATTCTATCGGGAAGCCATCGGATCCGGGAGATTTTCCAGTTTTCATGTTTTTCGTTGCGTTAGTTAGTTCATCTAAAGTGAGTCTCCCTTCACATGAATGTTGCTCTTCATTTGATAGTTTGACAGAGTGGTTCAGAAAGAGATTATCATCAGTATTATTTGAATCATCTCGTGCGGAGTACAGTTTATTATAAAAAGATTTGAGTTCTCTTAAAATATCTTCTGATGTATCAACAGTTCCCGTCTCTGTTTCTAATTCTGATATTGTTTTCACGATGTAGTTTCTCTTTTCTAATGAAGAAAAATAAGACGAGTTTTTCTCGCTATATTCAATAATATTTGCTTTGGACCGGATTATCGTCCCTTCCACCTTCCAGGACCTGGTGTCCTCTAGGTCCTTTTTTAACTTGTCCAACTGTTCCTTTATTTCATATATAGAGTCATTGGACGCGAGACATATTTATTTTTCCTTTTCAACAATTTCCTTTTCAATTTCCTTTTCTTTTTTGATATTTTCTTTCTTTTTGGCAACTGAGAACGGAATGGTTACGCTTCTAATTTGCGTTTTCAGAAATTCAAAAAAACTTTGGTCATCAATATTAAGATGGACATTTTCCAAATCGCTTATGTCGCCAAACTCATAACACTGTGCTAGTGAGCCTTCAATGGTCTTCTTCACTAATTTTATATAACTTGGATCACCGAGTAGGGTGGTATTAAATTTCCAGTACCCAAGTCCTCGCTTACGACGTGCAAAACAGTATTTAAGTTTGATGCAAGAATGATCGGACCTATAAGAGATACCGATGTCTGCTCGTGCGCCCTGGATATAAATGTCATTGGATACAAGAAAATAATCAAGTCGACTTTGCTTTATTCCCGATCTTGTATTTTGTCGCCAAGTATAACGGCGGGACAACGAATTTTGTTCTCTCCAGATATCTACGAGATCGAGTTGATTTTTTGTATCTAATACCTCAAGTCTTGCCTTAGGATTATTAATACGGGCATAGTTGTACGTGTCCAGAGTAAAATCTTGGACTAAATTCCAATCCCCATTGATGATTATTGTTTCATTTCCCATATCTTTTATTATTTGGAAAAAATGCGAGTAAAAATTGGGGTCGTCGACATTGGGCTCATATACACTAGCGATAGTCAATTTGGTGTCTTGTAATGTTATGTCAAGAACAATAAATCTGCCATTTTCATCGACAGTCGAATTATGAAAGATGACGTCAGTATTGTCTTTGAACAAGATAGCCACTCCTGTGCTATTGGATGTCCCATGACTGTAAAAAGGAATATATTTTTCCCCCCAATCCTTTTCCCATGTTTCCTCTGTTTCCTTGCAGCCATGAGTCACTTGAAGACAGATAATAGAACAATTATTCTTCCTCAGCCAGTGAAACATGTCAACGCGTTTTTTGCGTTCAGAATGTAATCCCTTGACGTTCATAGAGAGAATAGTTATGTCACTGAAGACTCATTTACAACACAGATTATCTTTTTATAAAAGGTGGAGTTCCAGATATTACTTAAGATAACGGTACACGAAAAGGGACACAGAGGTTCACATGACAAACAACAAAAACAATTACAGACATAGCCGATAGCCGATATCAATGACATTCATCATATAGCCGTAATTTTCCAATTCGATAAAACCAATTTTCTCATCCGTAAAACCGTTTTCTGTTATCGCAAACAAATTTGACTCTGCAGTAACCTGGTATATACACAAGGCTGGATTTAGCTTCGACAAACTGGACATACATAGTGTAGGAGTTTATTTAGTAAGTTTTTCTTTTACTTTTCACAACGCATCTGATAGTTTATGCTTGATATCAAGAGCATGATATCGCGGTATACAATTACATGCAATGAAAAAACGTCAGAACCATGCAACTCGCCATATTCGGCATAAACTGCATATTAATCAATGGAAGGAGTAATGACACGTTCCCGTGCCAGATGGATAGAGCATGGAGAGAAGCCAAGTAAATATTTCTGTTCTTTAGAGAAGAGAAATTATATAAATAAAACAATTCCTCGTATACAAAAGGATAATACAATAATAACTGGTCAACGGGAAATTCTTGAAGAAGTAAAATCTTATTATAAAAATTTGTATGAAAAAGATACCTCTGTAGACGATGCAGATCTGAAGGATTGATCACTTGTATTCCAAAAGGGAACAAACCCAGACAATTTCTAAGTAATTGGAGACCAATAACATTATTAAATGTTACATACAAACTCGCTTCAGCATGTATCGCCAATAGAATAAAAAAAGTGTTAGGCAGTATAATAAATGAAAATCAAAAAGGCTTTGTAAAGAGGAGATATATGGGGGAGAATATTAGGTTACTGCAGGATATATTGGAATATTCTGAGGAAAATGATATACCTGGCTGTTTACTGCTGATTGATTTCGAGAAGGCTTTTGACACTATTTCTTGGAAATTTATGTTAAAAACGTTAAAAAATTTCAATTTTGGACGTTCTATATGTCAGTGGATTAAAACCTTCTATAACAATATAAGTTCGACTGTTATTCAATGCGGCTTTCTATCCAGTAGATTCCAAGTAGAAAGAGGATGTCGACAGGGGGACCCGCTTTCTCCATATATTTTTATATTATGTGCGGAAATATTGGCGTGTTTGATTCGTGACGATGACAGGATAAAAGGCATAAAAATCAAAGAAAATGAATATAAAATAAACTTGTTTGCAGACGATACTTTCTTGACTCTTGATGGAACCGAGGGGTCCCTGCAGGCAGCATTGGACATCATTCGTATTTTCGGGCGGTTGTCCGGTCTGAAGTTGAATGCTAATAAAACAAATGTTGTATGGTTTGGATCTAAAAAGGGTTCAATAGAACAGTTGTGTCCAGAGTTCAATCTGAAATGGAACGATGGGATATTCAAACTATTGGGGATTGTTTTCTATCCTAATCCGAAAGATATGATTATTAGATATTACAAAGATAAGTTAAAAGATATTAAAGAATTGTTAAGTCACTGGAGCAAGCGCTCGCTTACCGTATTAGGTCGAGTTACAGTAGTGAAGACCTTGGCACTGCCCAAGCTAAATTTACTTTTTGCATGTCTACCCAACCCTCCGTTATCTGTGATTGATGATATTCAAAAAGTATTTTTTTAGGTTTATATGGGGTGTTAATATTGACAAAATTAAAGAGCACAAATGTATCAAAGTTATGAACAAGGAGGTGTCAAGATGGTAGATGTACGGCATTTATGTATTCTATGAAAATAACATGGATTCGGAGATATATTTCAAACAACAATTGGAAGGATATATTTCTTAAAAACTGTAATATTCCTTTAGACTTAATAGAAGTTGGGAAAATCAAATTACAGAAAATTGTAGAAGAGAATATAACTAGTTTGTTTTGGAAAGATGTTTTCCATGCTTGGAGTGAACTGCTACCAGCTATCAACATAAGAGAGCAAAGAACTCAGTGTATTTGGTTGAATGACGGTATTAAAATTGCTGGGAAACCAATATTCTACAGCAAGTGGTTCACCAGAGGGGTTAAATATGTAAATGATCTCTTAACATGTGAGGGTGGCTTCATGACGCTGCAGGAATTCAGGAATATTTATGGTATAGAAACAAACTATCTGCAGTATCACGGAATCGTCCAAGCTGTTAAGTGTTATATGGGAAATAGTTGTAAAAATACCCAAAGGTGTGCTTATCCATGTATTCCTGATCAAATTCATTTATTGCTGAAAAGTCAAAAGGGCTGCCAAGATTTTTACAAGATATATGTAGGAATGAAATCTGTAACACCAGTATCACAGGTAAAATGGGAAAAGTACTTAGATATTTTCGATATTGAGTGGAACAAAGTGTACTCGAGACCATTCAAATGCACACTCGACATTAAGCTTAGATGGTTCCAATTCCGTCTAGTGCATAAAATATTGGCCACCAATAAATTCTTGTATAACATAGGTATTGTAAATTCTCCCAACTGTGATTTTTACCAGGAAGTTATCGAGGATTTACCTCATATATTTTGGCATTGTCCGGTTGTAGCAGCTTTTTTGAATGACGTTAGTGAATGGTTTAGATCAGTTAATATTTATCTCTATTTGTCTGAAAGAGTGCTGCTACTTGGAGTGGAAAAAACTGATTATATATTCAATACAATACTTATTGTTATAAAATGGTATATATATCCGTCTAAAAGACGAAAACAACGTCCTAATATCAATGCATGTAAAAAGCAGATAGAATTTTTGTATAATACCGAAAATTTTATTTTTCGGAAAAGTTGTGAATATCAAAGGTTTGAAAACCGATGGAAAGATTTTTCCAGATTAGTACGTGACAAATAACTGTACCCTAAGCACTAGCGTTACCCAGATTTTGATTTGAATTTAATGGACCATAGTAA